>RJWJ010011175.1:6545-45147 GCA_004363605.1 Indri indri
TTGTTATTGTTTTTGAACTGTGCAGTGGTAGGAGGTGCTCCTTACAATTCTCGGCTTGCAAACATTTATTCCTTGATTTAACTCACCACCACTATGTCCGCTGCCATCACTCACTGATTCACCAAAAATTGGGCAGATAATCTCTTACTTGTTTTTATTAATCTTGCTTAAATGTTAGTATAGCTCACATTTATTTCAATGTTTAATATTAAAACTGTTTTGGGTCTTTTTTTTTTTATTTCAGACTCATGACAGGCACAGAATGTTTGAGTCTTTATTTAGAAGTTTGGTGATGTTTTTATGACCAGAAATATGCCATAGGAATATTGTTTATATCAATTAGCCTATGGTAAAATTGGTTTCTAAGAACCTATTGACAACATTAAGTGAGGAGTTACTGTACAAGAAGTTAAAAACACCTAGATCTGTAATACAGTATGCCCAAAAGAATCTTTGACTTAGAACCCTGTTGTTCATACTACAATTTTATCAGAACTGTCAATTACTTCCATAACCATCTACCATTTGTATTCCTCCAGCCTTTGAAAATGACTTTTTGACTATAACAATATGGTTTTGAAATAGACAGGAATAAATCATAGCATACTCATGATGGAATACTATGCAGAGGCTTAAAAGACTAAGATTAATCTGTATATAAAGTTTTGTATTTAACATATGGAAGATGCTTAATAAACATTTGTGAAATTTAGGAAAAAAACAAAAAAATTGTTGCAGAATGGCTTATACAGTATTACTCAATTTTTAAAATATAAAACACATAATACATATAAATTTATCCTATGCTTGATGGTGGTCAGAATAGTATATATTCTCCTCCACTATCTATTGAGAATAACCAGAATTTAATTCTTAAAAACAAAAAACAAAAAAAACCCCAGAGGATCTGCAAGCTCTGCCATATCATATACCTCAGTCATAGGTGGCAAAGAGAAATATGTATTATATAACTTAATGGACTTTCTGATAAATTTCAATTCTAATGAAAGGAGTTTTACAATGGAGTTTTACAATGAATAATCAAGGCGTAAAATTCTAGGACAGAAAAACGAAGAATGCCAAGAGAGGGACAAGCTGTGTTGAACAGAAGCTACATTTCAAAATGCTACTTTTTACCTTTGAAATTAATAATTTAATTGTAAATGATTCTGCACTGATGACAAAATTAACGAACAGCATAAATTCATTTTAATTTTATAGGAATTAACATTGAAGACAGGGAAACCATAGTAAAATATGAAAATGTAATAATTTCTATTTATTTTGTTTGTTTCTTGAAAATCCAAGCTATTAATATTTAAAAATAAAATAAATGTAGTTTTAAAAGTACAAATATAATTTGTGTATAATAATTTACATGGCATAAGGACTTTCTATATCAGCAGAGAACAAAATATAAAATGCTTAAGATGGTAAAAATACATGATTTTTAAGATAATCTGATTCTCTATGTAATCAAACTAGTAATCACAAATATTCAATAAATAATCTTCATGGTGAAAGTACACAGGCATCAAAGGTATGTTAATATTATGAAAAGGAAAGAAAAATCATGAAAAGAAATAATAGATATTACTATACAGATTCGTTATACGGACAATGATGGTCAAAAGCCTATTTGCTATACTAACATTTGAGTAATAATTAATACTCACTATAAAATATATAGCACTATGCTTAAAAACTAGAATTGTAAATAGATTTTATTTTCTCTCAATTTAATGGATGTTTTACTGATTACAGCTAAGACTAGTGCTAAGCAAGATATAATTGAGTTTTTCCTCAAGCAAATTCACTGACTATATGACTTATTTGTAAATATCCTCGATCTAAAGGTGGCCTTGAGTTTCAAAATGGTGTCACCTGATCATGTTGTTCTGCTCTACTTAAATCTTTCAAAGTTTCTCCATAGTTTGGTACAGTTCAACTTTGTACCCAAGGCTCTTCATGATGTGGCCCCAATCTAGATCTACAGCGTCCAAATAGGCACCTGCTTTTCCAGCCACATCAAAATATTTGCAGTCCCAGGACCATACAGGTTGTTTTACACAATAATGTCTTCTATCCTACCACTTGTTGTTCCCTCTTTCAGAAATCACCTTTTAACCTTCTACTTCTGTTAACCACAATTAACTAATTATTCAAGTGTCACATCCTAGCAGAAACCTTCTTGATTCTCACAGTTCTGTTTATATTGTTCCTATTCTATGCTCGCATAACGATACCCTGGGCTAACTTCTAACATAGTGCTGATCACACTTAATAATATAACTTTTATTTATCTTTACCCTCTAGATTGCGAACATCCCAAAAGCAACATCTAGATCTTGATCCACTGGAGTCTCAGCAAAATTCCACCCCCCCACCCCCACCCCCTAGAGACAGGGTCTTGCTCTGTCACCCAAGCCAGAGTGAAGTGGTGTCATCATAGCTTACTGTAACCTCAAGTTCCTGGGCTCAAGTGTTCCTCCCACTTCAGCCACCCAAGTAGGTGGGACTACAGGCATGCCAATTTTTCCATTTTTTTGTAGAGATGGGGGTCTCGCTCTTGCTCAGGCCGGTCTCAAACTCCTGGTCTCAAGCAACACTCCTGCCTCAGCCTACCAGTGTGCTAGGATTACAGGCATGAGCCACCTCGCCCAGCCTCAGTAAATACTTTTTAAATCAACAAATGAATTAGATAAGATGGAGAAGTGTTAGTAATTAGAAAAAGAATGGGTAATATTGGTACACTGTAGTCACCAGTGAATATGGTACATAGGTTTGGTTGAAAAATCCAAGTTCTATCCTAAACTGTTACTATTTCATTATCATGGCTATATTATAGGAAATCAAGGAGCTAAATGACCTTGTTTAATGTTCATAGCAGAGCCAGAAGTAGCAACTCCATCTTATAAAAAAGTATCTGCATAATTACAAAAGTCAGAAAAAAGTCATTAGAAATTATATTTCTACATAAGAAATTTTCCAACAGAAATTTGCCCAGGTTTCTGTTCTTATACATACTAAATAGAAGTAGATACCTTAGTTTTTGGCAGACAGAGGTGAAAGAAGGGGGAAGACTGTGTGAATTGCCAAATAAAGCTCAAGCCCTGAAAAAGTCATTTCTATTATTTGTTTCTATTGAGAATCATTTAACAGGGGTATGATGATTTCTTTTGGAATTATGATTAAAGAAAGAAAAAAAACCCTGATGCTATTTAATTTTTTTCTAAATATCTATTTAATAACACCATTGTGGTCCAGATCCTACCAATCTGCTCCTTGGTACATGTCAATGTTTGAGTAGAAAGACTCAAAGACTCAAATGTGCCTCACGTAGGTAAATTATTTTCAATTTCACAGGGACACAGAAACATCAAAGTAATGCAAGCTATAAGAGTAAACCTATTGTGATATCATTACTAATAAATGTTACCAAAGTAAATAATACAAGGATTTATTCTTTGTAAAGTACATGTTTATTCCTGCTTTTACATGCTTATTCTGACTGCTACTAAAAGGACTCAGGAGGGACACTTATCACAACTATTTTTAAAAAGTTTTTTAAAGAATCTATGCAACTCCCAGATTAAGCTTAAAAACACTTCATCATCTCAGATATCCTTATGGCCTTCCCAGTTAATTTACCCATCCCTCAAATCACTTCTATCACTATTTGTTAGTTTTGCTTCTGTTCTTGAACTTCATACAGTATGTATTCTTTTTTTATTTGGTTTCTTTTGCTCAATATAAGGTTAGCCTTACCATAACTTATTAAAATGGAAGAAATAAAGATTATAAACTACAGATGTCAAGGGCTGTGTCTACCTAATTCTTACAAAATGCCTAGTATAGGCTTATAATAAATGTTTTCATACACTACATTATACTTCATAAAGTTGTTTAAAGGTGGTATGGGCTATCTTTAGCAATAACCTGGAGGTATTTTAGCCACAGGTCCAGATAAATACTTGGTAGGGATGATACAGAAGAGATTCAAGCATGTATAACAAGCTATACATCCCAATTCAGAGTACATGATATTTTTAGAAAAAGATAAATTCATCCTAGTTGACTCACCTTTGTGGTATCGTGTGCATTCAATATGCCTTCTACAATGTCAGAGAGATCCGTATGTAATTCCTTTAAAAATAGCAACCCAAAGAAATAATTAGAAAAGAGTGGATATACTTTTTATTCTATTATTCACTGGCTAAAGTTTACTGTGTTGGTCAAATATTTTTTTAATTACTGTAAATAGATTCTCGTATTCATTTTAAAAATTAAGATAATTTTCCTGTTGTTTCATTCTTTCTTTTCATAAATTCAATTTATTAAGTTTTTTTAAAGCCAAACTCTTCCCAATTTTGCATCTTCAGTTATAAATATTTAGTATAATACAGCAACTAAAAGCAGTAACAAATTCTTTTCTTCTTTTTTGTTTTAATCATTCATTCCATCTTCCTGCTGGAAGTATATACACAAGAAAACATACACAATAAGAACTTACAGGGATATCATCAGTACGGTTGTCCTTCCAGACCTCTAGAAGTGCGACCACCATGTCTCTCAGTTCAATCCTGGAAAGAACTCCATCACGGTCAACATCAAACACCTTGAAGCAAACTAAAGAAAAGAAACTCTTATGGAGGAAAATTATTTTTATATTCTGAAGCATAATATATTTTACTAGAACCTTCCCTTATATAATTACTTAGCTTCTTAAGCAAATATATGTATTCTGCAGCAGTTCTTATCTGGAGCAGACTATACCAAGTCATTAGTCCTTGGAACTTGTAGGACTTCCTGCACATCATGAATCTATCGCTCTACATAATTATCCAGGTTAGGAGTCCTATCTTTCAGCCAAATCTAGAGCTAAATTCCTTACACACCAGAAAGAAAGGGCTAAGTCACCATACAATAAATATTATAATATCTTGAAGGTTTTGAGGAGGTATGGAAGTCCTTAATTTCTAATATTCAAAACTGATCATTGCAATTGTTCCTTGTATGCTTAAAATATCCCATCTATATAGAAAATCATAATGACAAGCTGATGTAAAGGTAGACTGCTTCCATTTTACCTCTCCAATGTACTACAGTACATTGAAATTTTTGTCATCAACAATTTCAACTCTTCAATGAAGTTCATATACAACATGCTAAGAATTGTAAGATCAGCTCTTTGCCAATTAACTCCAAATGAATCACTCTAGTTTAACTATCATTAGTTCATCAGCAACAAAAGAAAATAAAAAAATAGAAGAGTTTAAAAGGCAATAAATAATCTCAGTTGAAAAGTAGAGATTTCAACTTCCTTATTTAACATTAAATTTTAACAGAAACAAATAATCTATCAAAAAGCCAGTTTGGAATAATGATATATCAACAGAAAATTTAAAAAGAAATACGAATTTTTAAGATTAAAAACTGTCTATTTCAAACACCCCTATTAATAGAATAATTATGTTATTAAATCAATTAAGTGCATCATAGTATAATACTACTAACTAAAATAAAAATATCAAACACCACACCTAAATAGGCAACATTTGTGAAGATACAGTTTAGAAAGACACAGAGATAATGACCCTAGTAAATATATTTGAGTTAGGTTCCAATTAAATGTTAACTGTAGCATTTTCTCAAACATGGTTAAGATTTAATAATGCAATATACTTATGCTTACAAATTATGCTGTAACAACATTTTAGCTAGGTTAAAAACACCATTTTAGTATTTAATAAAGTTGTGTTTTAACCATATATTTTATTTTGCCATTAAAATATTAATATATGCAAGGGACAGAAAATTAGCTATACTTCAAATTATGGAAAACACAAAATTCTCTATATAGACTACCAGAAATTTCCTAAGTGCTTGAAATCTTCAAATACATCATGGCTGATTTGATTCACTTATCATGAATTACAAATTCTTCAGGAAAATCAACCCTATTGTTAATAGCAAAGATCCCAAACTATTCCACAGTATAAAAGAATAGATGATTGATTCCTTGTACTGACCTCAGTAAACCCCAACATGAGATTAATATTTGCCAACCTGACAGAGTTATGAAAATGCAAGACTTAATCCACAGATAATTTTACACAAACAAAAACTGATTTTCTCCCTACATAGTTTGTAAATTTTGTGACGATGTTTAATACTTACATTTTTGCCTTTCAGCCAGGGGTCCCCTGCAACAAGCTGATAACCCACAGGATATCTCCTTAAAATCTATGTGATTGTCACGATTTTCATCAAAAGCATTAAACAACCCTGTGAAATAGAAAAAGACACCATAAATCACAGCCAAGAAAATTCCTAATGTTAATACTGACATATTTACCAAAGGAAGAATGAGTCTTTCCCATAAACTGGCAGAATTAAAAAAAAAAAAGTTTACCAGTAGTTCCCAATGTCTCAGGAAGTATTTATTTTTCTCTTGGTATAATTATAACTGAAACTGGCTGGTCTGATGGTAGTGGGTTATCAGAACTTACTAACATTAGTGTCACTAAAGTTGGTATTCAACCCCCCACTGCTAAATTTGACTGGATTTAAATTAAAAAAAAAATTATAACTGAAACTTACGATCCTAGCAGAAAATACATTACAATCCTTTAGTGTTTGGTTATATTTATCTGTATTTATCTTATATCAATTTTTAAGTTGATAAATAAAAATTAAAAAACAAAGTAAAAGTTAGAAATTACAGCAATTATCCTCACTTAGAAAGACTGAGAAGGAAAAGGAAAAGAGAGAGAAACTGAACTGCTTATTAAATGAATATTCAAAGATATACTGTGGTAATATTAATGAGCTCCCACAAAGCTGGTTCATGAAGCAAAGGGAAATACACTATATTACAAGAAGAGAAATTCTCTACTACAGCATCTTTTTATTGCCTGATCTTTTATATATGAATATTTTAAATTTCAGAAATGAAAAGGAACATATAATCTAATCCTGTGGTTTTCAAACTTTTTGTAAAAAATAGAAATGGAATAATTTTATTTTCAAATGAAGTATCAATCTCCAGTTCTAAATAGGTAAAAACATAATTGCACTGTTGAAGTAGGTGGAAACCAAGAGCCCTATCTGCTGTGGCTCCTTACAAATATTCCTGAAGTACCCTAGGAATCTGAAGAATACAGATTGTATATTCTAAGAATCTAATTCAGTGCCCTTAAAGATTGATTAACACAAATATTCAGATTCCAAATATGATTTTTATGATGTCCCCACAATTATTCTTTGTGTTCTTTTTTTTTTTAAAATAAAAAGTCATAGCAATAAGTTTAGAGCTAGAGGGAATCTCAGAGATGGTCATGTTTAGTAGTTTCTTAATTTTTGTGCATCGGCGGGGAGGGATACAGCAATGGAATCTTCTTATGTGAAAGAAAAAAACTGGAGGCACCCTAGCTGAGGAAGTGGTGGGGTCATGTGTGGAAACATGGAGCTCTGTTCACCCAGTGGCCACCACACGACCCCCTGCACTAGCTGCTAATGGACCTTACTAGAGCATAATTTCATAACCAATAACTTGGTCAAAATCATTTTATACAGGCGGATATTCGGGTGCAGAGAGCTAAACTAATTTATGCAAGGTTACACAAGTAGAATATAAAGTTTAAGACTACAATCTTAATTCCCATTAGTTTTTTTCTACTCCACTCCACTATATATAAGAAAGTTGCAAACCTATAGGACAGCAGTCCCCAACCTTTTTGATCCCAGGGACTGGTTTCATTGAAGACAATTTTTCCACGACTGGCACGAGGGGGATTGGGGGAGGGTGTGGACGACGGGGGCACTGGGAGGAAGGGAAGCGGAGGAGCTTTGTGACCTGGTCCCTAACAGGCCACACCAGCCAGGGGATTGAGAACAGCAGCTATAGGAATATGGCCTTTTAGAGTTTAAATGTGTTGGTTAAAAATAAGTGATGGACTCGGGTATTCTTACCAATGAACATTTGCAGAAAATGAAATGATTCCTACCTTCACTTAGAGATGGCCGAATAGGTGGTGAAACCAATGGGCCAAATGTCTCTAAATCAAATCGTCCAGTCCGGGATTGAGCCTTCAGCAACCAATAGCGTTTCTCGAGATCAATGATGTCTGATTCCTCCACTGAGAGTAAAATCAAACAAGATTATAAAACCTCAGAATTCTCTTCTGGGTAGTTAGTTCATCCTGATAATATATCTTTCAGGGATATATTTCATACAGGATGATAGAACTTAGGGAAACAAGGAAATTAAAAAAACGAAAATAAATGAAAAGAAAAAAGATATATTTCAATTTCCCAATTAAATTGCTAAAAATAATCATGATCAAAGCCAAAACTCTGAAAGACAAATTTTAGTATATCTAAAATGGCAGAAAAATTAAACCAAAATGAACAAAAAGCAAGAGGCTTTAAAATCAGAAAAAAGAAATCTACAATTTCCTAAGCAGACTGCTTAAATCCAGTGTGTGAAATAATATATGTACAGCTAAGCCATTTCTTTTGGGCTTCCCATATCACTTTTACTTATACTCATTTTTCTGTTAGTTTTCAGTCTTTATCTTAGACTTAAAATTTCTATGTACATCTTCTCTCCTGGCTAGACTATAAACATCATAATAGCAGGACTTTTGTCTGATTCACCCTGTCAATGACTGACTTATACACATTTAATACTTACTGAATAAATTTAAAAAACATATGGTAAAGGATGTTATAAGGAAAAAGTCAATAAATGACGGGGAGGCTAAAGTAGGATTCAATGTGTAACAGTAAAATCATGAAAGCATGAACATCTTTCTCTCCTCATTCATCAGATACTATATCAAAAATCATAGATAAACTCCAACCATGGTTACATATTATCTGTGTTCACTTTTCCTCCAAGGAACTAGAGCAAAATTTAGAAAGCATATACAGGAATTTTATTCTCAACTAAACACAGCAAAGAAAGTGATCCTATTATTAATAAAACGTAAATCTGGGAATTTCAAATTCTGGCCATAATGGAATAACTACACCAGACTTGCCCTTCTGACACAAATGACTAGAAAACTGTACAAAATATATTAAAAAATGTTTCTAGAAATTAGAGAACAGGTAGTATAGGACTGTGATTCTTGAGAGAAAAGAAACAAATAACATGAGCCCTTTGATTGCCCTGGCTTTCTCCCTGCAGTTACTTCCCAGGCCTTAGCGAGGGATGAGGATTCTAAGCAGAGAGATTTCACTAAGTTAAGAAGAGAGGTTGGAGGTCAAGGTAGCTGAAATCTGCAGGACAGAGTACTAGAGAAGAAAATGTTATGCAAAGAAAAGAGCTCCAGAAGTCTGCACAGGTGTCTTATTGAGTTTTGGCAGACTACTAAACTGTGTGTACACAGAGCGAAACTCACTGAGGTTGGGCTCCAACAAACACTAGGGACTGGCAAGCTGAAAAGTTCCCAGAGCTCATATCGGGCTCAGAGATGTCAGAGTTCTGACCAGCCAGTGGAGACACTTTGTTGAACACTGGGAACATTCATAGACTCCAGAGGGTCCTTACTTATTTAGTAGGGAAAAAATACAGTAAAGCCTACTCCAGATTTGCCCCAGTAAAGTTTAAAAGCAATCCTTGAAAATATCAAGCTGATCCACATGTAACTTAATTGCCTATTGAAATAAAACACAACTTACTTTTTTAAAGGAAGACAACAAAATTCATATACTCGGCAATGTTACATTCACAATGTCTAGCATCCAAAGAAAACATGAAAGAAACAGAAAAATGTAACCCAAAGCCAGGATAAAAATTAGTCAATAGAAAAAGACCTAGAAATAACAGATGACAAAATTAACAGACAAGGGTTTCAAATATCTATTATAAATAATCTCAAGAATTTAAGAAAAACATGAATATACTGAGGAATGAAATGGCAACTATAAAAAAGTATCAGCTGGAACTACTAAAGATGAAGAATACAATATTTGGAATAAAAATTCACTGTAGGACACAGATTAGAAACTAGAGAGGAAAGATCAGTGAACTTGAAGACTGAGCAACAGAAACTATCCACATGGAAGCATAAAGAGAAAAAAATTATTAGAACCTTAGTGACCTATAAGACAATTATCAAAACATACATGCAACTGGGGTCCCGGAAAGGGGTAGGCAGAAAATACTTGAAACAATAATAGCTGAAAATTTTCTAAATTTGATGAAAACTGAAATCCCACAGACCCACGAGTTCAATGAATCTTACAGTAAAAAACTCAAAACCACACCAATGTAAGTCATAATCAAATTGCTGCTAATGAGAAAAATCTTAAAAGCAGTAAGATAGGGGCAAAGAGTATAATACATTACAAATAGAACCAAGATAAGCACTGGTTTCTCTCCCAGAAACAAAGAAGCCAGGAATGGGAGTGGGGGGAGGGGGGTACTGAAAGAAAAAATAAACTGTCAATCTCAAATTTCTTATCTTGTAAAAATATTCAAAAATAAAGACTTTTTTGACAAACAAAACTGAGAATTCGTCAATAGCAGAACTGCACCAAAAGGAATATTAAGAACATTCTTCAGACTGAAGAAAATAGCACCAGATGGAAATCAGTATCTACACAAAGAATACTGAATGAACAAAACAGGAAATGCCCTGTCCCTAACTTTCACAGAAGTTATCACATGGTTGCAGCTTTTACTGGTATGTTTACCCCTGATTCAAATGCTTTGAAGGTGAGTTCAGATTTCTATTAAGGAACCCCCGAAAATGCTAGTTTTTAAAACTAAGAGAATACTAAACCAGGGATCTACAAACTACAGCCTGAAGGATGCACATCTGTTTATGTAAATAAAGTTTTTATTGGGGCTGGGCATAGTGGCTCACACCTGTAATCCTACCACTCTGAGAGGCCAAGGCAGGACTATTGCTTGAGGTCAGGAGTTCAAGACTAGCCTGAGCAAGAGCAAGATCCCATCTCTACAAAAAATAGAAAGATTAGCTGGGCATGGTGCTCATGCCTGTAGTCCCAGTTACTTGGGAGGCTGAGGCAGGAAGATCACTGGAGCTCAGGAGTTCGAGGTTGCAGTGAGCTATGATGACACCACCGCACTCTAGCCAGGGCAACTGAGCAAAACTCTATCTCCAAAAAAAAAAAAAAAAGTTTTATTAGAAAACAGCCATGCAATTTATAATACTTACATATTTTTTATGACTGCTACTGTGTAACAATGGCAGAGCTGAGTAACTGCCACAGAGTTCAAATGCCCACATTCCTGAAATATTATATTTACTATCTGCCCTTTAAAAAAAGGTTTGACAATCCTTGTGTTAAACTTTGAAATTTCATGACTGCAAGACTTCAAAACTTTGAGACATCACAAAACAACAAGACTTCAGAACAATGGAGCCATGAGACTGAGAGATCGAAGACTTCAAAATTGTGAGACCATGAAACTGGAAGATCTTGAGATCTCTTTTCCTTTAATAGACTTTACTGTTTTACAGCAGTTTTAGGATTACAGCAGAATCAAGCAAATGTTACAGAAAATTCCCCATATCCCCCTCCCCACTGCCAAATATATATTCTCTTCCATTATCCAACATCCCCTATCAGAGTGGTACATTTGTTATAATTGATGAACCTACACTGACACATCATTATCACCCAAAGTCCACAGTTTACATTACGGTTCACTCTTGGTAGTGTACTTTCTGTAGGTTTGGACAAATATATAGTGATACGTATCTGCCATTGTAGTATCACACAGAATCCTCTGTGTTCCACCTATACCTCCCTCCCTCCCCACTAACCCCTGACAACCACTGGTCTTTATAGTGTTATGAGATCTCTTTTCACTTTTCAGCCTGCTCTCAGTCTTACTAAAATTTCTACATGAGAGAATCACTGGGTGGAGAGGATTATCTTTGCATTTGGGGTTCCTTCGGATTCATATCTCACAGAAGTTTCTCAAAAGTTTGGCTGGTTTCTCCTCACCCCAGTGAAAACTGTCCTCTGGCAGGCTCACTCTTCTGCCAGCCTTACTCTCAGTCTCAGCATCTGACCTCAGATATGAAAGCATCCTATATCCCTTGATCACTTAGGAAGGCCTCGTCCCTCTGGATTTTAGTTTTGTTTTGATTTTAACATTTCCTTGCATCTATACATCTTCAGTGGCTTTAAAAATGAGTATGATTATTTGGTGATTCAGTGGTGATTTTATGTTATTATAGTGGGAGTGAAGGTCTTTCATGTCTTTCAACTTCCTAACATGAAGCAGAACCTTAGAACCCACATCCCTCCAATTATTATTTAACATAATTATGGACATTCTCATTAGTGCAATAAGACAAAAATAATCTAATAAACTTAAGGACTAAATGAGATTTGTATGAAGAAAATTTACAAGTAATATTAAAGATTTGAATAAATGAAGAGGCGTACCATGGCCCTAAATAGAGTGGTTACAAAGATTGCACAGTAAGGATGGATGAGACACCTGAGAAAAGACCTCAAGGAGGCAAGGGGACAAATCATGGAGAGAAAACATTCTAGACAGAGGAAACGAGTACATAGCCCTCAAGAAGAGAGCATGCCTGGCAAGTTTAATGAAGAGAAAGAAGATCAGCGTGGCTGAAGTGGAGTTAGTGAAGAGGAGAGTAGTTCCAGATAAAGTCAGAGAGAAAATGGGGGTCAGATGACATAACCATTGTAAGGACTTTGGTTTTAAGTGAAATGGTTAACCACTAGAGGGTCTGATGCAAAGTACTGATATGATCTAATATACAGAATCACTCCCTCCCCAGTGTCCCCCACTCTCTCCCCGAATGACTCGTGACTACTGAGTTGAGAAGAGCCTGGTTGGCAGCAAGAAGAGAAGCAGCCAGTCAAGTGTCTATTAAAGAGTTTTTTAAACAATATATACAATTTGAAAGCATTAAGACTGCAGTAGATTAAGAAGTACAAGACAGACAATTCACAAAAACATGGGGGAAAAGTTTAATTTCACTACTAATAAAAAATCAATTCAAAAGAAAAATGTAGAGACAATCATGCTACTTTTCTGGCTTCAAAACCTTTCAACACTCTTTCTCAAGATATCTGCATGGCTTCCTCCCACAACTCCTTCAGATCTTTACTCAAATGTCACATTCTCAGACCATCCAACTGCACCCCATTCAGCGATACTCCGTCATTCCTCTTTCCTGCTTTACTCTGCTCTAATAATTCTTACCAACTCTAATATAATTTACTTATCTGATTTAGTTATTGGTTAGCTCCCTCGACATATGCTAGAAGGCAGGGATTTTGGTCTGTGTTGTTCACTGTTATAGTCTAACAATTAGAATAATACCTGGCATATTTTGATTACTCAATAAATAAGTTTAATGAATAAGAATTATTTGTTGAGCTATACACACACACATACGAACATACACATATACATATTCAAGATAATGCTAACTATGATAAAAGATAACAATTAGTATCAGACACAAACCTCACCTCTAACAGCTTTTACGTGGCCTAGGAGGACAAGAACAACATTCTCTAACTTTCCAGGGCTTCAAAGCATTCAATCTCACTCTATTTCCTTGCAGTTTTGATAAAAATTTCAGGGGAAAACTTTTTTCCCCATCAGCAAGATAATTAAGATATAGCCATATCAATATGTGTATCTATACTGTATTTGTACAACAAATACTGTAGTCATGAAAAGTGTTTAATAAATGAAAACATATATTCTATCATCTTACGTAAAATTTTAAGAGAAATTATCTTCCTTTTGCTTGAACTTCAAGGGGCTCCCAGGACTTACAGCTAATGTTTTTCTATCTTTCCTTCCTACCTTACCCTATCCTGACACTCATATGTCTGAAACCTAAAGAGAGGTTTTTACTTAAAACCTTAAAACTTAAAACTAGGACTGATTCTTTTGAAAGCAAAAATATAAAAATGAACAAAAAATCCTGTATTGGGAATGCAGACTTGTGTATACATTATCACACTTCAGTAGATGGAAGGACTGAGATTTTCAGAAAGACATTGTTCTAATTTATTCTGGCATAGAAGGAAAGGACCATACCTGCCATAGCAGAAAACAAAAATGGTCTCAACTATATGTAGCTGGAGTCAAATACACTCATTTTACCTAGATTGCATTTTACAAAGAAGAATGCTCTCCTGGAAACTTCTTGACTTGGCAACCAATACAAGCGGTCGTCTTAATGATTCCCAAAACCTTGGAAAACAGATTCCAAGAGTGATAATGAAGTCACCCTACAAGTTTGGCATTTAAAAGTTTGGCATCTAATTACTCATGAATGATTAAGAGTAATTAAACAATGAAGTGACAAGGTTATAAAGTAACATAATTTTAGTTAAAAAACTGAAATCAACCTTCGTTATCTTTATTAGGCTTCTATATTGTTAATTATTTATATCACTTTAACCTTGGAGAAGAGCAAGAGAATTAGCACCTGTTATTTTATTAGCCCTTAGTGAAATCACTAAACCAAACATCTTTTCTCCACATCATGGGCCATGGTTTCCCAACCTGGACATTACTGACATTTTTTATAATATAATTCTTTTTTGCAGGAGGCTGTCTAGTGTATTCATTTTAGGATGTCTGGCAGCACCTGGCCTCTATCCACTAGATGCCAGTAAAGGCCCCCAAGTTGTGACAACCAAAAATGTCTTCAGACACTGCTTAATGTCCCATGGGAGACAAAATTGCCCCCAGTAGAGAAGCACTGCCATAGATACATTTACAAATGCTTGGCAAGTGATCTGTAAAACAGCTTATTTTCATAAATACACTCATTTGCATTGAACAGATTGTTAAAATAAACACTGAAAAATATATCTTCCAAAACAACAAAAGCTCAAATACTATCATATACTGAGTTCTATATCAGCTTCATTCATCTTAAGCCAAATCACTATTCAAACTTAGATATAATTCTGAAGATGAGAGCTATTATGACTGGATCTATGGGCAGAAAAAAACAAAATTCTTCAGTAAACTCTATTGGAAGTATTTTGTAGATTAGAAAATTAAGAAAAATGTTTTTAATTAAGGAGGTAAAATCTTAACAAAAGGCAAATTGTGAACAATAAATATTTTTAGGCTTATACTATTTCATTTCTAACACACACAAATGTTCCTTATATCACAAGATATCTTGGTAACTAACTGTACCTATATATAATGAGTTTTTATGAGAGAAGTTTTAAACGTGTCGCTCTATATCATTCATCTGTTCAATTAAGAAAATAAAACTATAAATGTAACTTACATATTTGAAATGCTACTTTACTACTACAAACAGAAGAGAAACAAAACATGGGTAGTGGAAATTAAGTCATTTCCAAAGCCTCTGATATGTATTCTTGTACTTAATAATTTCTTTATGAATTATCTTTACTTATAAAAGTAATTTTATAACTGAATATCTAGAAAACATAATAAAGAAATTTGTATTACACCTAATGCTACTATCCTAAAACAACCATTAACATTATAGTTTTGATTTTGGCCAGTTTTTAGAAAAATTTGTGTTACTACTAATATTAGTTCAATTTGCATTACTTGATGCTTTTATTACACTAGCAATACATTTTGTTGCAAAACACATTGAAAATGTAGGTAATCAAGAGAAAAAAAGAAAAAGAAAATACACAATTGCATGTTTTCATACAATTGTAGTCATAGTAGTATTTATATTTAATTCAATGTCACCTGGGTTGTTTGGGAAGATTATTTCCAATACTTACTTTCATTATATGATTTCTCAAATTATACAAAATCCTAGTTTGTAGTTTAAAATCAAAAGGCTAAATTCATTTTCAGATTTTAAAACAAGATCATCAGAAAAGACTACAAAACAATAAAGATTAAATTTTCATACAGGAATAAACACTGTCACATAGCTTTTCCTTTAAAACCAAATAATATGCTAGATTATAACCTCCTGATGAGTCAATGTTCGTATTGGTCCAATTAATTTGGAATAGGAACTAATTTTTAAAATATATAGAGCTTCTACTTAAGAATGTTGCTTTCATTTTTCAATACTGAAATATCTACTTTAAATATCCAGATAACTGAATTTATTTAAAAGAACAGAATATTTTAAAATTTTTGCAAAAGGGAGAATACCAAAGGTGTCTGATATGTAAATTGAGATTCCTAAATAAGATGTCTGTCCATTCCATTTATGGATGTTGAAAGAAAGAAAGAAAAAGAAAAGAAACCTCTTCCGTTCCTCCAGAGAAACATTAGCTTTCTCAAGTTATAAACTTTCTTCCAAGTAGTAGATAGGCATATAAAAAATCTGACCCTGAAACAAAAGGAGGAAGACAGTAGCCTTGACAACAGAAACCATATTCTTATTTCTATACTTCTAGGTTTTGATAATCAATAGGTGTTCAATAAGTACTTCTGATTAATTGGTGTTTACATAATACAGTAAATTAGAACACAGAAAAATCATATAAACTGATTTTTTTAAACTTTGAAACCTATGTTTATCAATCTCCTTGAAAAATACAATTTCTTTCCTGAAGTAGAAACGTGTAAAGATGTTTAGAAGAAAAAAAATGACCAGATTGGTGGTCATGGTCACCAATGAAAACCATGCTTTAGTGCTGACTTTTAAGCTTATGTATCTGTTTATTTTCTGGATACGACTACAAATTCCTTACTCAAACATTTGTCAAAAGCAAGCTAAAGTAAATTATTTACAAGATATTATTATTACCAAACATTTTACATGAATTGGCAGCTGAATTGCTGCTGGGAAGAGGGAATTCAACTAACTTTAATTTCACTTAAAGAAGTTAGAGGCAGTAATTTCAATAGTGAACTCTATTTGCAATTTGTAAATCAATACCAAAACTTACACTGAATTGGCTAAATAAGAATAAATTCATCACCCACCTAGAGGTATAATTTCTTCTGGGTCACGACAGCAGTATACAATATTCCCAACATCCTAAGTAGTTCTTGGCCTGCACTTTGGGCCATCTTAATCAAGTCTCACCTCACCAAAGGCTCCAGCTGCAAAAACAGCTCTTTAACACCAGAAGCAAATCCTCATCAAAAAAGCCAGGCGCAATATCCAAGTAATTTCATATAGTAACACGGTTCTTTAACATTTTTGAGAAAACAACCTCCTCTCATAAGCGATGACCTTCTGCGATCTACTTAAAATGGCTGTAAGCCTTACGTCATTATTAACAGATAAGAGGATAATGAAGGAGACACAGATTTACTAGGCAGTTTATGGTCTAAGAATCACTGAAGTACTTTTTCCCCTATTGAAAGAAGGCTTTAACATTATAAACTAAAATGTGGTAAGCGAATATTGTATCTGTATTTTTTTAATTACGGTAAATGCTAAAACAGAAACAATATAAATTTCTTGAGTTGGATATGAAAAGAGAAATGATCAAAATGAATTATAAGGCCCTAAAATCACCAAAAATATAACATTAATTACTTCAGAATCTAGATTCTACCATTCAAAGAAATCACCATGTTAGCAGGCTGAGTGCATTATGATACATTTTGGGGAAACTCCAAAAACTCTTTCTTAATTTACTTGAAAACATATTTAAGAAAAAGAACAAGCACACATAGTTTCTTCCAAATATAGCTAAATTCTGTAGAAGACTACGATCAACATTAAGGAAAATAACTCAATGATACTTAAAACAACTTCAAGCCTTCTATTACCTATGTCGCTGTTGGTAAATAGATAATCATTCAACAATCTTGCCTGGTCAAATAAAATTAATTATTAAAGAGAAATGAAAAACAATCATTTGTAAGTTCCCCAAGGAGGACAAAAATGAATTGGTAAAGTGAATCTGCTAGATAGTCTGAAGTGAGTCTGAAGAAGATGGCTCACCGCAACCACAACTACCACATGACCAACTTCTTTTACCTGCAATTATAGGCTACTCATAAAAGATTAAAGAATAGAATCATTATGTGTCAATAAACTGTCTCCAAGCCCTAAAATGATAACAAGCACACCCTTAGGGGTTCAAACACCCCAATTTTGCTACCTATTAGCCACTTGATCTTCAGAAAGATTCGTTAACTTTTTAGAATGACTACAAAATGAACCTTATAAATGGCACAAGGATTAAATGAGATGATGTACATAGAATATAGTGCCTCCTGTAGTAATTCCTCAAACTTATATTTGGTAAAATTGGAATCTTTCACCAGGCAAAGTATTTTTGGGAAAAAAAGTACAGAAGCTATAGACAAAAACCATATCATACACACAATTATTATGTGTCAATTAAAAATAAATAAAAAATTAAAAAGCCACATAATATTCTGCAAACATTTAGCAAAAACATATTATGCGTCTGACATTGTACTAAAAACTACAGATATGACCGGGAACAAGACAACTATGTTTAGAGTCTAGTAGAAGTGAAAACGGGTCATCTTAATCTATTGTGGAAAGTACAATGAAGAAATAGACACATGACCTGGGTGTAACGGGAAACCATTCTTCTAAGTGAAATAATACAAAAAAGGAAAAACAAACACCACATGTACTCGCCATTAAATTGGTACTAACTGATCAACACTTATGTGCACATACGGAAATATTTAATAACATGCATCGGAAATCAAGCAGGTGGGAGGGGGGAGGAGGGGGGGTAAATTTACACCTAACAGGTATAATGCACACTATCTCGGTGATGGGCATGCTTATAACTTTGACTCAAATGGTACAAAACCAATTTATGTAACCAAAACGTTTGTACCCCTGTAATATTCTGGGGGGGGGGGAAGAAAAGAAATAGATACAGAGTTCTCGGGGAGCATATACGTGAGTAGGTCCTGGAGGTTTTGATATCTAAGAGGTGTGGGAAGAGCATCTAAAGGGTTGACCAGGGAAAGGAAAAGGAGCGTGGCAGAAGGATATTATAAGCAGAGGTAAAACAGGATGTTTAAAAGTCTGAAGGCACAATAGATAGTAAGAGGACAGAAAAGGGGACAATAAGCTGTTATGTTTTAATTCAAAAACAAGAAAAAGGAAAACATACTTCTGTTATTTATACCACGGACCCAAGATAAAAGGTAAAACACAGGAAAGAATTTTATTTTCTAATGACAAAGGGTGTTAAAGATGACAGTTCAACCTAGAACCGGTAGGCCATTCAGACACAATTTCAAGGAGCCCTCAGACTCAGAAGAGAAGACGACTCACACAGCAGCTAGGACTATTCATGTACTACAACAGTAGAGGATGGGACACATAGATTTAAAATTGTGAAAGGCTGATTTAACTAACCAATTAAAGCTAATTACATTTTGGGTGTATAGTCTGTCCCTCCAAACTCCAACACTAAGTGTGCTATGGACAAAATGGACAGGGAAAGAGTTATACAAGAAAAAGCCAAAATGACTAGGGTTTGTCTTTGAAAGTACAATTATTTCTCAAAAAAAAAAAAGAAAGAAAAAGAAAAGAATGTAGTAACACCTATACTAACTTATTTCAAACTTTTAATTATACAGAATGTTTACGCTCTCTATGCAGGCTTTCTGACTCCGAGCATCATCATCATCAAGATGTTTGGTTCAGCATCGTCACACACATTGTACCTATTTCCAGTATAAATAGTTTTAAAGATTAACTTGTCATTAAGAACCCTGTATATACTCAGCAAATAAAAACTTTTTTATGAAACCTAATCTTAGGTTTCTAAATAGCAAATTATGATAGAAAACAAAACAATCCTGATCAAAAACTGGTTAAGATTTACCAAATCATAAACTTTAGGCTAAAGTACTAATTCAGTTTCTTAATTTAAATAAAAGGTAAGGTAACAATAGTTTGGAATTTGCAGTTCTGAAAAATGTACTTGTCATGACAAAATCTAAAATCTTATGTAAATCAAATAACTATTCTAACTCTATACTGAGTATAAATAGTTCCCCAGTTTCATTTGTGATTTACATAAAAGAAAACAAAATTTGACTAAATATGGCAGTGTGCTCAACTTACTGTGACTTCAAATTTCACTTTATAATTGTGTGTGAAAAAGTAATTAAAGGCATCTGTACACTAACATAAATGTTATTTACAAGTGAAAAATTATAATTCCTTTTTGTTTCCTAGATATCTTGGCTCATTACACAAATTTAAATGGAGTCACTGATGCTTTAAAATAAATATTTTCTGTCTATTTATAAATCCATTAATAACATTTCCTATTTTTTATCACAAGTTTCCACACTCCTGACACATTATTTGAAAAGTTCAATGTACCAAATATTAGTTGAATGGAAGAGCCTGTAAAGATATCAATAGTGAATTATTTAACCAGAAGCAGAGTGAGAATTTTTAGTTATATAAATCATAGTCATCAGATTGTAAACCTGCCCATATCAGAATTTCTACAAGAAATTTAGCAGTAATTCTGACTTCGTGATAATGCTTTCACAGTAAGGTCCACTTAGAAAGTGGCTGCTTGCCTGAAGCCAATAGCAATTCAGTTGTCTGTTGAACAAATGTATTGTTGGTTCTTTGTTTCTACAAATAAAAGCAAACAAACTGGTAAGAAAAACACTTTCTTCCTACAGATCTGGGCAAATTAATTTTTGTACTCATCTGTAGTCCTTTGTTAGAAAACTGCTTGATGCCAAAACAATTACTCTCTGAAGACAGAGGGGTAAAAACCACTGAATTCACAAGTCAAGTGTCCACTAGTAAAAGAGAGAATGCATATTCACTATAAAACACATACGACATAAATGCACTGGGTACTCATGGTCCATCTACATCGAAATCACGCTGGATGTCTGTAAAGTACGGAGTTCTAGGGCCCACTGAATTCAAATCTTTGCCGATAGAGCTAGTAACAACCTGCATTTTTAACACCTCTCCAAATAATTATAATGCTCGATAAAGAGGTAATTACTGATATAACATAGTAGACTTAAAGTTGACTTATTTTTTATTTGGGAGTATTCCTCTTACAAGAAATAAGGATATGACAAAATTCAACTAAGATGCCAGCAAATGAAAGTGTTATAAGTAACTGAGAAACTAGAAAGCATGATATTTCTCCAGGTTTTCATCACACACTACTAATTTATTTCAATCGATAACAAGGAAATCAATGGGCACATTACAAGACTAGAGAAAATCATTAGTTCAGACCGATAATTTCTTTGTATTTAAAGTAAACAGATCATTTATATGCCTTAACGTAATGCTAACCAATTTTCTGTATCTCACATCATTTAGCTAACCAAAAGTTTTAGGAGGAAGACCTTAGAACAACTAACCTTGCAACCTTCAGCAGTTCTTTAAATTTATCAATATCATAATTCATTTTCCCCGTAAAAACATGGTCTATCTTTATGTGAACATACTACGAAGTCATTAAACCTTAGTCAAACATTATGATTTATCTTGGTCCTTCTCCTTAGTATGTCTTCAGTCTTACAATCCTAAGACAACATATACCTTATGCTCACTCTTGAGGAAATCAAATATTTAAATCAGGACTTAGAATGTATACTTTAAAAAAATTTTCCAATAACAATCCAATAACTAAGAAAAAAATCAAAGATGAACAGGATCTCAGCCTTATTCTCAAGGGGCTTGTAACTCTTGAGGGGAAACAAAGCCATTTCCAACTAACTCAAAGATAAGGCAAAAACCAAGTTAATTGCTTTATTTGAAAGGTGAAGTGTTACAGAAATGCAAATAGTAAAATAATTCAAACTAAAGAGAAATGGAAAGGCATGACAGAAGAGACAGCATTTGAGTTAGGCTTCGATGACAAGGAAGTATCTCAGTTGTCAAAAGTAGAAAGATGAGATGCATTCTTAAACGAAGGAAGATGAGGAGGATGGTATACAGGGTAGCTATAAAAGTTCACGGTATAGTCAAGGAATATTGACCAGTGCTCTATAGCTGAAGCAGAGAACACATGTGAGGAAAAATGGGCAGGGAATATTAAGTCAGGAATAGGAAACTAAGAGACTTTAAAGCCATGCTAAGGAGTTTAAACTTTGTTCTGTAGACAACTAAGAATCCTCAAAGGTTTCTGACAGGAAAGTGAAGCAATCAGAAGAAATTTTTTTTCACATTAATTCTCGCAGCTAAGAAGAAATTTAACATGAACTAAAAATAAATAAATATGCCTATAATCCTAGCACTTTGGGAGGCTAAGGCAGGAGGATCACTTCAGGGCAGGAGTTTGAGACCAGTCTGGGCAATGTACTGAGAACCTGTCTCTACAAAAAATACAAAGATTAGTCAGGCACGGTAGCATGAGCCTGCAGTCCCAGCTACTCAGGAGGCTGAGGAAGGAGGATCTCTTGAACCCAGGAGTTTGAGGTTATAGTGAGCTGTGATGATACCACTGCACTCTAGCCCGGACACCAAGTGAGACCCTATCTGTCTGTCTGTCTATCTATCTATCTTTCTGTCTCTCTCTCTCTCTGTGTGTGTGCGTGCGTGTGTGTGTGTGTGTGTGTGTGTACATATAAAATTGTTCTTCATTCTTTCCCATCATTAAAAGGCAGTAAGACAAATAAACTATTGCAATGACGGCAGAAAGAAAGAGGGAGAGAAAGACGGACAGATGCAAGAAACATGGCTGAGTTACGATCATACTGATAGGATCTAACATGAAGCTTGATAAGGAAATGTCAAAGATAATCTCAAGTTAGACACCAGAATTACAGATGCTATCAACCAAGATAGAACACATGGGAGGAAGAACACGTTTGCTTTTTTTATCTTTAGGTGGGTTGAGGCAGGGAAAGATGAATTTGGTTTTAGATAAGAGACTAAGGTGATAGAAAATATAACCAGGAGGTATTTATTAATATGAATATGCAGTTTGAGAGATACCTCTAGCACAGAAATGTTCAGTTAGGTATCACCTACAAAGATATGAAGGACAGGTGAAGTATGGAAATGGCTGTGATGAAGCAAAGCATGCACCTTATCCAAGAATAAAATAGAGCTAAGGGCTGACCCATGAGAAATAACTTACTTAAAAAGCAGATGGTAAAAAGGAGCAGTAAAGAAGACTCATAAGAAGTAGTAAGAAAACTAGGAAACTCCAAACTTTGAAAGCCAAAGGAGAGAAGAGTTTCAAGAAAACTGAATGGTCAATAGTGATAAATGCTGCAGAGATGTTAGTAGGTATATGAAACTAAAAAGAAAACACTTAGTTTAGAAATTAGAGGGTCATTATTGTAGATGAAACAATGAACCTAAATAAAAATTCAAGATAAATATTTTTTAAAGGCAAAGCCATTTTTAACTCTTAGATATTATTAAAAATCAAAAAAACTTCCCAATTAATGAAAGACTAAATAGAAAAGATCATTTTCAAATAAAAATGCAGCCATTTGATGGGATAACATTTTTAATAGCCAGATGCGGTGGCTCACGCCTGTAATCCCAGCACTCTAGGAGGCTAAGGTGGGAGGATTCCGTGAGCTCAGGAGTTCAAGACCAGCCCAAGCGAGAGCAAGACCCTCTCCCGTCTCTACTAAAAATAGAAAAATTAGCCAGGTGTCATGGCGCACACCTGTAGTCTCAGCCTCTCGGGAGCCGAGGCAGGAGGATCACTGGAGCCCTGGAGTTTGAGGTTGCAGTGAACTACCATGACACACCAGTATATTCTACCTAGGGTGACGGAGTGAGACTGTCTCAAAAAAAAGGCCAAAAAACCATTTTTAACATTTTGAAAATTATTTGACTGATTAAATAAGTTTGTAATCTTTAATAATACAGTGCTTTGAAAAACAGGCAATCAGCAGCACTTGCACAGTAATTTTTTGAGCAAGTGACAAAGACTAGCTCCTTGACCAAATTTGTCAGGCTCCTCTGAGCTCTCTTTCTACTAAGCCTTGATCTCAGCCCCCTTTCTGTCTTTGGCCTGCCCAGCTCAGTCTTAGCAAAGAATACTGCTAAAGGCATCTCCCTACCCTGATCAAGTTCCTCATGTACAATTCCTTGGGCAGCCTGTAGCAAGAATCTGTTACCCGTAATGTCTCCTCTTAGTAATTTTTCTATCTACGGACCACCTCTCCCTCATCCTTGGCTATAAATCCCCACTCGTCCCTATTATATTGAGTTGAGCCTGATCTTTCCCCAATTGCAATACCCTTGTTGCAATAGTCTTGAATCCTTACTGTTTTGAACTCCTAACCTCAAGGTCCTCCTGCCTCAGCCTCCCAGAGAGCTAGAATTACAGGCGTGAGCCACTGTGCCTGGCCTTAATCCTTACTGTTTTAACAAGTGTTTTTAGAATAATTTTTTCTTTAACACAACAAGGCACTCAAGGAAGGCAGTCATACTCTTAGCCAATATTAATATAAAAATAATTCAGCACACAATCACGAAAGTGACAGTTCAACAGAATATATATGACTGACAACTTAAATATTAAGGTAAGTTAAATAGAGCTTACAGTGGGTATAAAAAGGTTTCCCAATTTTTTATGCAAAAGAATTCTTTTAAAAGGCTTTCCTATATAAAATAAAGACAAGGTCCTCTTAACAGTAGTAGAATCAAGCTCATTGTCTATTCATGCCAGAATTTATCAGTCAGAATTTCTGATAACAAAGGAATGAAAATGTGAGAGTGTAGCTGGTGTGTAATTAGTAGTCAAGTTACAAGTCGCATAAAGCAATAGATACAAATAGCACTTGACACCAAAATTCCTCTATTCATTCAACAAATAAGTATTTAGGCTTTGCATTAGGGGGAGAAGGATAAAATAATAACACAGACTTTCTGTCTGAAAAGATTCTATGATTTAGGAGTGATGACATATACAAATAAGCAGAATGTTATAAATAATTAGAACACAAGGATGAAAGGGATAAGTTCATTGAAGAGCAGTACAAATAAGGTACTATAAGAGTTCAGAGGAAGGAGAGATGATTTCTGATAGGAAAGCAAGAAAAGTTTTCATGAAAAAAAGGGGTATGTGATTTAAGTCTTCAAGGATGACTATTAGGATTTAATAGGTAGACACAGAGGTTAAGGCGTTTCAGTGATAGGAAGTAGCTTAAGGAAAAGCAGAGCGGAAGTAGTTCTCTGTAACTACTAGAAAGAAGAACAGTAGAAATGAACACTTAGACCTGTGTAGCAGACTGAAAACTGTCTTTCATTCATGATCACCTGGAAACTGGGAATGTAACCTTATACAGAAACAGGGTCTTTATGGATATAATGAATTAAAGATCTTGAGGTGAAATCATCTTAGATTTAGGCTGGGCCCTAAGTCCAATGACTGGTGTCTTTGTACAAGGAAAGGACACAGAAATACACAGAAAAGGCCATGTGAAGACAGAGGCAGAGAATGGGAATTATGCTGCCGCAAGCCAAGGAATACTTGGGGTCACCAAAAAGTGGAAGAGGCAAAGAATTCCAAGGTACTTCAGAAGGAATGTGGCCCTGTAAACACTTGGATTTCAGCTGCTAAAACTGAGAGTGAATTTCTCGTTTTAGTCTATGAATTGTGGTAATTTGTTACAGCAACCCTAGGAAACTAATATAGCTTGGTTAAGAACACTTCATAGAGCGCTGTTTTCCATGCTCCAGCACTTCATTTTATTATACTTTGGAAGAAAACACTGACAAAAAATTTCTCCTTTATAAGCATATTCCCATATTACAGGCAATTATGTTAAAAGATAAAGAGAAAACAATGAAATGCCATTACTTACAATGTGTGACTCCAGCCAGAGTTTGGTAGAAAGTGGGAGTATCACTATCATCCGTGAGGGTAACATACACACCTCCAGATAGTAGCCAACGAGAGAAAGTAAAAGCATCTTTGTTTAGAAGAAGCCAATTTCTAAACTTTTCATAGTTTACCTTTTCACCCTAAAATTAAAAAAAAAAAGTTTAGTCAAATTTTAAGTATCTTACTTGTAACCTGCATGACCTGAAGTTTGCAATTAATTGACATTTACCTTTCCACAACCTACAAAGGAAGGATTATCTAAATAACACTATAGGGTACATATACTTGGAAATCAAACTGTCTTCAAAAATAATTATACTTCAGATCTTCCATTTGCATAAAATCTGTATGTTAATTGCAAATTATTTCATCAATTCATTAAGGCAGTCCATTACCAATAATAGGCCACATTTTATTTGCTAAGATATATCTTAAAATCAGTAAACTGCATTTCTTTCAACATTTAATAAATCCAATTTTTCACTTGCCATATCCCTCTTCGTTATCACTCCCCTCAATCTGTTTCAATTAGTACATTTTAATTAAATCTGTATGGAATTTAAAAGCTCTTTTAAATTTCATTTGTAAATTAAAAACAACTACACAGGAGTCCTCCTAGAAAGGACAATCAAGATCACAGAAGGCATCACTGAAAACATATATCCACAAGTCAAGTAGAGTACAAAGAGAAGGAAGTTGATTTCTGTTTCCTTGCTTTCTTTTCACGTATTTGTTTTGATAAATCTCTGGAGAATAAAAGTACGTATCCAGGCTAAAAAAGAGCCTCACATGGCTGTGCAAGCCAATACCTTTGCTTAGAAGACAAGAGATCCTAGGTTTAGTGAGGGTCAAATATTTCTAAGAGAAAATGGGAGAATTCTCACATGGAAATACAATGAAGAATGACATTTTAGCAGCTCTAATCCTAATAGAGATATTAAAGAATACACATAACTAGGAACCTAAAAGAGATATGGTAGAAACAATTTCTACATTGTTTAGTAGCAGCGTATAAAATACAGCACTATGTCACCTAGTGGTTTCAGAACATTTAACATCATCAGTGCAATCCAAACAATCAAGACAACATTGACAGTCTTGTTTTTCTGAATGGAAGAATATGGTGAAAGTTGATCATACGAATGAGGTCATTCTTGTCACAACCAACTAAACCAGTGTCAAGGGGCCAGGGGGAAAAAGCACTCAGCGTACACAGTAGTGCTCTAGAAATATAATTCTCTGCAAGTCTGGCTGCTGAAACTGCCTGTTGTAACCTGAGATCAGTTTTATCTATAGTTGGTAAGATAACTTGCTGCGACTCTACCACCACTCTACCATGGTCAGTGTTGCCCACCAACTGGATCTTGCCAGCTCCCCGAGCTATTGGCATTAGCTATCGGTATTAGCTTTACTAATATCAATAACTTTCTCTTAGGACCACATGTAACATTCCCCTTTTTTTACAAAATCTCCAACCTTCTCTTTGCTCTTTGGACATACCAAAGAACACCTGATCTGCATGTATGCCCTGGAATTGCAATTTTTTCTTCCTAAATAAAATGTTAAACTTAAAGATTCGTCTCTACATTTTTATTTTCACTTCAACAATGGCATTGAGACTTGTTGCAGGGATGCATGAGAACACTGCCAAAATGCTTAGAGATTACAGATCCAACCTATATTCTTTCTCTATCCCATGTTTAGTCTAGAAAGAGGCTTAGCAGTATAAATTCCATGAGTTGACACACATTTTTACACATGTTAACATCTCCTGACACTGGGATAAGTCTTAAATTCAACAGCATCCTTCAATTATAATTGGCAGTTTTTTCTTAGTGGTTGTGATATTGTGAAACATATATTTGGTCTTCTTTCCGTTTCCTGGCATACAACTCCTAAAATCAGTGCCATATCCAAAGTGGTAAGTTTCTCTCTGCATGCTAATGAACTGACGTATGACTAGGGGCTTCTGGGTAGCCACATGATGGGAGCTGGTCACCTGAAAAACCAAGGAATGATTAGAGAGATGGGACTTTCAGTCCCATCCTCAACCTCCCGATCTCCAGGGAGGGGAGAGAACTGAAGATTAAGTTTATCACCAATGATCAATGATTCAATAAATCATGACTATTAATGAAGTTTCCATAAAAACACAAAAGGGGCCAGGGACAGCAGCTCACAACTGTAATCCTAGTACTTTAGGAGGCCAGGCGGGAGGATTGCTTGAGGCCAGGAGTTTGAGACCAGCCTGAGCAACATAGCGAGATTGCCCCACCCATCTCAATACAAAATTTAAAAATCAGCCAGGTGTGGTGGTATGTGCCTGTACCCCAGCTATTTGGGAGGCTGAGGCAGGAGTAGCCTGGGAATTTGAGGTTGCAGTGAACTATGATGACGCCACTGCACTCTGGCTTGGGCAACTGAGCAAGACCTTGTCTCAAAAGAAAATAAAAACAAAAAACAAACAAATAAATGAAAGGACTGAGTTGTTCAGGGAACTTCCACCTAGCTGAACACATGCAGGTTCCTGAAGGGTGGTGTCCTGGACAGGGCATGAAAGCTCCACATACCTTCCCATATACCTTGCCCTATGCATCTCTTTCATCTGGCTGTTCATCTGTATCCTCTGTAATGTCCTTTATAATAAACCAATAAACTTAAGTATTTCCCCAAGTTCTGAGAGCTGTCCTATTAACTGAACCCAAGTAGGGGGTCTCAGGAACCCCATTTCATAGCCTATTTGTCAGAAGTATAGGTGTCAACCTATTGCTTGTGATTGGCATCTGGGGGCAGTCTCATGGGACTAATCCCTCACCCTGTGGAATCTGATGTTATCTCCAGGTAGACAATGTCATAGCTGAATTAAATTAGAGGAAACCTGGCTTATGCCCACAAAAGAATCTGCCACAGAATACATTGCTGGTGGGGAGAAATCCCCACACATATTTTGGTAACTATAGATCACAGAAAGTGATCTGTGTTGTGAGAATAGAGAAGGAAAAAAAGTTTGTTTTTTCTACTCAGAGTGATATACAAAGGTACTTCTTATAATTGATAGCATTTTAGATTCAGGGAAACAATGTGATTTCAATGATTTCAGTGAATCTAGGATATCTCAATTTTATAATTGCATATGTGCCACTAAGAAAGAAAAAAAGATGCCAACGTATAATGGGCCTTTCTACCACTGTCACATATAGCTAATATCTACTGAGTGTTTATAACATCCTCAGAACTGCCCTAAATCTTTAAATATTAATTTAATCTTCAAAGCACTCTCTATAGGAGACCCTTTTATTATTATTTTTCTAGAGACAAGGTCTGACTCTATCACCTGGGCTGGAGTGAAGTGGTCTGATCATAGCTTAATGCAGCCTCAAACTCCTGGGCTCAGGTAATCCTCACATCTCAGCCTCCCAAGTATCTAGGACTATAGGCCTGTGCTACCACACCTGGCTTTTTTTTTTTTAAGAGACAGGGTATTACTACGTTGCCCAGGCTGGTCTTGAACTCTTGGCGTCAAGCAATCCTCCCACCTCAGCCTCCCAAAATGCTGAGATTATACGTGTGAGCCACCGCACCCAGCCAGAGACACCATTATTATCCCCATTTTACACATGAGAAAACTTTGACACCAAAAGGTTAAGTAATTTGCCCAAAGTTATATAGTGGCAGAGAGAGGATTAAACCCAGGTGGTCCAGGCTCCAAAGTCCCTGTGCCTAAACTATACACCACACTGCCTTGTCTACGAGTAAAATATAAAGTAATATGTGAAATCCACCTGCCCATTGGGAATCATTCCCACAAAGCTGGTAGCACCAAAATTCCATCTGTCAGATCTGATTTTTTGTTTTTGAGTCATGGATCTCTTCCAAAAACGGAAGTGAAAGAAAAGAATTCTTTTATAAATTGTTGCAACAGTGGTCAAGAAAAAAAATAGTTCCAATACCAGAAAAGGCAGTTGAAAATAAACAGACTCCTGGAGCTTCCAGATAGCTTACATGTAGAAGTTCCTGGAGGTTGGAGCACCCAGGAAGGGCAAGGAAGCTCCATGCCCCTTCCCCCATACCTCACCTCTTCATCTGTATCCTTTGTAATAAACCGGTAAACATTTTATGTTCCCTGGGGTAGCAACCATGCCTTCCTCATTTCTATAACTTTCAGGAACATATGAATTGGTCATCAGGAAAAGATTCTTAGCCACAAGGTCCTATTGTCATTCCTCCTGACACCATGTAAAGTGAGAATCCTGTTGTCCTTGGACAACACCAGCCTGGGACTGACAAAGAAGCTTTGACTGTTTATCTACCACAAGAAACACAACTAAAGTTTGATCAAATTTGTCCAAACTGGGCAGAGTCTAAGTGAGACGCCAGTGGCTCATACATCTCACTGTCCAAGGAATGCCACCTTATGATAAAAGTGTCATCATGAAGGACACACACCAGAATCTCCAGCTTCTGGAGTGGACACCTAAGAAGGAAGATCTGTGGCTGCAGACAGAAATCTGGTGACTCTTATCTGACAGTCATGGTCTATGTGATACTGATTTAGTGGTTCTATTTCTTTGTGCCTCAGTTTCCCTTTAATAAAATGAGCTAACAGGTAAAAAATAAAATAAAAATAAACAGACTCCTAAAACTGATAAAATATTAATTTCCACTTTAAGAATCAACAATCCAAAAGAAAACCAGTAAGAAAAAAACTTAATACAACTTCTAGGTGGATTCCTTTATAACTCAAGGCCAATAAAGCACAGGATTAAAAAAAAGCTGAAACCCCTATTACTTAAATGTAGGTGCTAGGACCATATCTTTTATCTAAAGTGCTTGTCTTTATAGTTTTGTTTTTAATGCAAAAAACAACACAAAGCATTGTCACAGATAGTCTGAATAAACCTACTCTAACATAAATACTTGGAAAGCAAGGGTCTGGATGCAACCATCAGGCACATTACTCAGAAATTAGAGCAGCTAAATACATCAAATAGTTGAATCAGATACCATTAGCCCACTTATAGTATTGCTTTTATACCAAAGGAATCTAATAATTCAAATAGCCATATACATGAGCCTTCTAAAACTTGGCTTCACATTTCTTTGATCTTTTCTCTTCTAAAGATCTTGTCATTAACAACAACAACCTAGGCACTTACTACCATGGTTTTTTTTTTTTTTTTTTTTTGAGACAGTGTCTCACTCTCTTGCCTGGGGCAAGTGCCGTGGCTTCAGCCTAGCTCACAGCAACCTCAAACTCCTGGGCTCGAGCGATCCTACTGTCTCAGCCTCCCGAGTAGCTGGGACTACAGGCATGTGCCACCATGCCCGGCTGATTTTTTTTTTTTTCTATGTATTTTTAGTTGTCCGATTCATTTCTTTCTATTTTAGTAGAGACGGGGCCTCGCTCTTGCTCAGGCTGGTCTCGAACTCCCGAGCTCAAACAATCCGCCCGCCTCGGCCTCCCAGAGTGCTAGGGTTACAGGCGTGAGCCACCGTGCCTGGCCACTACCACGGTCTTATAATCTTTTTACTACAATAACTGTTCCCCTTCCCATAATTGAAATTTTAAGCATGCTACTTTCCCATCTTGATTTCCTCTTATGAACATATTCTCCTCTACTATCCTGACTCTAGTGATTTTTTTTCTTTTTTTTTTTTTTTGAGACAGAGTCTTGCTCTGTTACCTGGGCTAGAGTGCCATGGCGTCGGCCTAGCTCACAGCAACCTCAAACTCCTGGGCTCAAGCAATCCTCCTGCCTCAGCCTCCTGACTAGCGGGGACTACAGGCATGCACTACCACACCCAGCTAATTTTTTGTATTTTTAGTAGAGATGGGATCTCACTCTTGCTCCAGCTGGTCTTGAACTACTGAGCTCAAGTGATCCTCCCACTTTGGCCTCCCAGCGTGCTGGGATTACAGGTGTGAGCCACCACATCTGGACTCCAGTGATTTTTTTTTAATTCCACAGGATCTACACCAATGACCAACATCCATATTGCCAAATCTCAGTGATCAAAGGTCAACTCACTTCAGTATACTTGACATAGTTGAGCTCTCTTTCCTTCTTGAAACATTTTCAGCACCTGGCCTGCAGGACACTATTCTCTTTGGGTAATCTTCTTATCTCGCAGGCCATTCCCTAATCTCCAGCTTTGATTCCTCTTTATCTCTCCAAACTCTAAACACTGGATTACAGGACTCATTCTGCCAATCTGTTTTCTATCTAAACTTACTCACAGATGATCTTTGCTGTACGCTTTTCATGAAAAGTTCTTCCCTAAGTTATCTTCATGTTTTTATCTCTGACCTCCTATAAATTTTCTATTCACCTATAAGTCAATAAATCCTTTCCCCTGAACAATAGACTTATCTATCAAAAAGCATAGCTGACAACTCGAATTGAATGTCTAACAGGATCCTTGAATTTAATTAAATCTCCCTTGGCATCCAACCCCCAAAGCTCCTTCTCCATCTCAGTTAAAGGCAATGACATTCTTTTACCAAATCAGGCCAACACTTTGGTCATCCTTCTTCTACTCCTTCTATCACAGTCCCTAATCAACACAAGAAAAGATTCTCTTGGGCAGGGTGCAGTTGCTCACGCCTGTAATCCTAGCACTCTGGGAGGCTGAGGCGGGCAGATCGTTTGAGCTTAGGAGTTCGAGACCAGCCTGAGCAAGAGGGAGACCCCGTCTCTACTAAAAATAGAAGGAAATTAGCTGGACAACTAAAAATATGTAGAAAAAATTAGCCAGGCATGGTGGCACATGCCTGTATTCCCAGCTACTCGGGAGGCTGAGGCAGGAGGATCGCTTGAACCCAGGAGTTTGAGGTTGCTGTGAACTAGGCTGATGTCACAGCACTCTAGCCCGGGCAATAGAGACTTTGTCTCAAAAAAAAAGAAAAAAAAAAAGAAAAGCTTCTGTTAAGTCCACCTTTAAAATAAATGCAGAATCTAAAAACTTATCACTCACTGCTACACTATGATCTAAATGACCATCCCCTCTTATCTGGATTATTCAGATACCTCAACTGGACTCAGTTCAGCCACATAAGATCTAACATCATCATGTTTTTCAAAAAAGCACCTCATATTATGTTATTCTTCTACTCAAAACCCTCCAGTAGTTTCCATCTCACTCAGGGTAAAAGTCAAAGGATGCAACAATGTCCCATAGGGGCATATATAATCAACCTCCTACTCCCCAATAATTTTGGTAACTTCATTTCTCACTATTCCCTTGCCCACTCCATTTCAACTAAATTGGCCTTTTTATTGTTCCTTGGACATGCCACGTATACTCTTACCTCAGGTCCTTTGCTGTATCCTCTTCATGAAAAGTTCTTCCCTCAGTTATCTTCATGGTTTCCTCTCTCACTTCTTATAAATTTTTTACTCAAATTTCACTTTATCTGACAGGTCTAACCATCCTATATAAAATAACAACACTCAGCTGCCTCTTTCCTATCGCCACCTATTCACCTATTCTACTTTATTTTCCGTATAGCACTAATTCTCAATGAATACACACGCCTTCGGTTGTGCCTAAATTTTACAGAACTAGCTGACCAACCACATGTAATTCCCATCTATAAAATGGGAGTGTTTGCCTAAACCTTATTAGAATGAAAAAATATATATATTGTCCCTGAAAAAAATGCAAAGAGTATGAATATATTTGACATCTCTATGAAAAATCCAATTAATAAGATCTGCAAAGATACCTTTTCTTCTGACAGGCAAAATTTTATTACAGGGAAAAAACAAATCAGCCATGGCCCAGTTTGTCTTGAAGTACTGAAATACTATCACAGCAATTTCTAGTCAATATGCCAGAACCAAAAATGCAGGAAACCCATCCTTTTGTACCTTAGACATAGAAATGCTGAATAATATGTAACACCATAACCACCACCAAACACTGCACAGCTAAGCTCAAAATCAAGAAAGAGATACCACCAGATGCTATGAACACAGAAGAAACTATAGCCGAATTGATGAGAAGCTAAAGATAAGACAGCCCAAAGAGATATTAGAATATGCATATGGATGAAGTATAGACAATCAATGCCTATATAGACAGGAAGCTGGAGCTAAACTCCCAGAATAAAACCAAAAGCAGTAAAGGATTATTATATTGGTGAAACGGAAGTGGGTCAAATAGCCACCTGTACGAAACTGTGCAGTACTGAGTGCTACATGAAAGGATCAGAAACTTCTAAAGAGGTTGTTACTCTACCATCTCTAGGGACTTTTCACATATTAACAGACCTCTGAGAAGAAAAATAATTTTCTCTGTTAAAGATACACATTTTCTATTGTCTAATTTTCTATTATTTCTATTGTTAGATACTAGAAAATATACTATTTTTGCAAACAGAAAAAAAGACAATTTTTAACCAAAATCTTTCACTATGCAAATCAACTAAGTAAAATAAATGATAAAATAGGCCTTAATAAAATACGTCACAGAATGGCTCAAGGCCAATGAATGCTATACCTACATATCCATGATAAAAAACAAGGGCACTACAACATGAGGTTCCTGCAGGATTGTGTGTATGCATGTGTATATGTTGCTGTGTGTGGGACTGAGAGCATAGGAATATGTTTCCTTATTCTCTAAGTATAAACAGTTGGTTTACAGTAGAATTAAGAATTTTCAGATTCACAAATACAGAAGTAATGAGAGTCATGAACCCCTGAATACAGCACATAAACAGTTGAAATATCAATCATTAAATACAAAAATGCCAAGAATATTCTGCATATAAACATCTATTCATCATAGCTAAACTTACTAACATTATACAACTAAAGGTAATACTTTGTCAACAAGAAGGCGTGAAATGTAAAATATACCTCTGAGAAACACTTCCTGAGTGTATCTGGGACTTTACCATCTACTACATGGAGCATTCTTTCCATTTCTTCTCGTACAACATAGCTCCCAGATTCACTTGAAAAAAGACTGAAAATGTCTAAGAGAAAGAAAGAAAGAATAAATTAATCTTAACATAGATCAAATATACCCTGGTGGAAATAGTGAGAGAAGAGAAAGGTATCAATAATTGATTACTAGGGTCGAGCACTTTATAATTTAATTTATTCCTCAAAATAACCTAGCAACGCAAATTAAAACAGCAACGTGACATCTCTCCAAATACGCCACATTTGCAAAAATGCTTAGGTGTAACAATACCAAGTGTTAGCTAGGATTGGGAGAAACAGAACCTCCTATATACTGTTTATAGGAGCATAAATTACTGTGGAAAGTAATTTGAAAATTCTAGTGAAGGTGAAGATGCACACCAGAAACTCCACTTCCACAAAATTACACTTCCACGCTTGAAAAACTGATACCTGTGTATAAGGTACAAGGTGTTCACTGGAGTATTGTTTGTAAGAGCAAAAATTAGAAAAAAAGATAAATGTCTATCAGTAATAGGTAAACTGAGATACACACACAATAAAATACTACACAGAAGTTAAAATAAAGGAATAAAGTGTTTCAAAATGGATAAATATAAAAAAAATAATATTTAGGGAAAAGCAAATTACAAAGTAGTCTGTATAGTACTAGTTCCCTCCTTATCCACGTTTTGCTTTTTGAGGTTTCAGTTACCCATGGTTAATAGAGGTCCAAAAAAATGAAATGGAAAACTTCAGAAATAAACAATTCATAGGTTTTTTTTGTTTGTTTGTTTTTTCTTTTTTGAGACAGAGTCTCACTTTGTTGCCCGGGCTAGAGTGAGTGCCGTGGCGCCAGCCTAGCTCACAGCAACTTCAAACTCCTGGGCTCAAGCAATCCTACTGCCTCAGCCTCCCGAGTAGCTGGGACTACAGGCATGCGCCACCATGCCCGGCAAATTTTTTCTATACATTTTTAGTTGTCCAGATCATTTCTTTCTATTTTTTAGTAGAGATGGGGTCTCGCTCTTGCTCAGGCTGGTCTTGCACGCTGTTCTAAGTAACATAATGAAATCTCTCGCCTCCCTCTCCATCCTGTCTGGGGCATGCATAACCCCTTTGTCCAGCATATCCACATTGTATACGCTACTCACCTGTTAGTCACTTAGTAGCTTGGTTATCAGATGGACAGATCACAAGAAGGGTTAGTACAGTACAATGAGATATTTTGAGAGAGAAAAAGTGACCAGATTCACATAACTTTTATTACAGTACATTGTTATAATTGTTCTATTATTATTGTTAGTCTCTTAGCCTAATTTATAAATTAAACTTTATGATAGGTATATTTGGATAAGAAAAAACCAAAGTATATATAGAATTTGGTACTACTGTGGTTTCAGGTATATACTGGGAGGGGTCTTGGAATTTATCTATGCAGATGGGGGGACTAATGTATACCATTTATTAAAAAGTATAAAATCTACAAAATCGATGATATATTTAAGGATATATAACATGTTATAAATGTATAAAAACCTGCATAAGGAATGAAAGATCACCAAATTCATAAGAGTAGTAACCTCTGTGTAGGAAAGAATAGGAATGGGATCCTGAAGGGATACAAAGAGAGCCTTACCTTAGCTGTAATATTTTATTTTTTAAAAATCAAGATCTGGGACAAAAATGACACAATGTTAAGAAATAAAGCTACGTGGAAGCACATATTATAAGTACGTTTGAAATATTGTTGTTATGGATTGAATTATATCCCCCCCAAAAGACATTGTGAAGTCCTAACTTTAAAGTACCAGTGAATGTGAACTTATTCGGAAATAGGGTCTTTGCAGATGTAATCAAGTTAAGATGAGGTCATTAAGGTGGGACCCAATCTAATATGACTGCTATCCTTATAAAAAGAGGAGAAGACAGACACAAAAGCAAGCCAGCCACGTGACAAGAGAGGCAGGGATTGGAATGATACCATTGCAAGCCAAGGAATGCCAAGGATTGTGAGCCAACACCAAAAGCAAAGAAGAAGAAAGAATTCTCCTCTGCAGTTTTCAGAAAGAGCATGGCCCTGATGACACTCTGATTTTGAACTTCTAGCCTTCAGAACCATGAGATAATGAATATATCTGTTGTTTAAGCCACCCAGTTTGTAGTGCTTTGTTATGGCACCCCTAAGATATTAATACAACTGTAAACAAAAATGAAGAAACTCTAAAAATGTGTTTGTGACCCAAAAACTTATTACTAGTCAGTCGTACCACAATATCCACAGGGGACTGGTTCTGGGACCCTCAAGGATGTCAAAATGCATGGATGTTCAAATCCCTTATACAAAGTGGCATGGTATATGCATATAACATACATACATCCTCCTGTATATTTTAAACCATCTCTAGATTACTTATAATACCTAATACAATGTAAACACTATATAAATAGCTACTATACTGTATTGTTTTTAATTTGCATTATTTTTAATTGTTGTATTGGTTTTTTTCAGTTTTTTTTCCTCAAATATTTTCAATCCAAAGTTGGTTGAATCTGTAGATAAGCAAGTCATAGATAAGGAGAGCTGACAGTATTTTTTATTTTTATTTTTTCTAGAAACAGGGTCTCACTATGTTGCTCAGGCTGGACTGCAGTGGCTACTCACAGGCCTGATCACAGTGCACGGTGGACTTGAACTCCTGCCCTTGAGATGATTCTCCCACCTCATTCTCCCAAGTAGCTGGGACAACCAGCATATACCACACTTGTATTTTTAATTACGTTAATTGCATTTGTATTTTTAATTACCGCTGACTGGAGCCAGTGTGTATGTGTGCTGGTGGGGGGATGCTAATGTGGAAAAATCAGCATCACAATTATATTCCAATAAATAAAACTGAGTTTATGGATATGTTCATTATGTTGATTATGGTGATGGTTAGTGGGTGCATACACATGGCAAAACATATCAAAATGTACACTTTATATATCTGCATTTTACTGTATGTCAGTTATACCTCAATAAAACTTTTTTTTTTTTAAAGGATTCTCTTAGTCTGTTTTGTGCAGCTATAACAGAATACCACAGACTGGGTAATTTATAATGAACAGAGATTTATTTCTTACAGTTCTGGAGGCTGAGAAGCCCAACGTCAAGGGGCCTGCATCTGGCAAGGCCCTTCTTGCTCTTCCATCACCCCATGGTAGAAGGCAGAAGGGCAAAAGAACACATGCAAGGCAGAGAGGGAAGGGGGCTGAACTCATTCTTAACAGGGACGCCACTCTCTCAATAACCAATTCCTTCCTGACACAACAGCATTAATCCATTCATGAGGGCAGACCCCTCATGACTTCATCCTCTCTTAAAGGTTCTGTCTCTCAACACTGTTACATTGGGGATTAAGTTTCCAATACATGAACTTTGGGTAACACCTTCAAACCACAGCAAGGATTAAGAAGAACAGTCTAAATTCAGGAGCAAGAGAGATTCTGAGAGATATGTCTTAGTCTGCTCAGGCTGCTGTAACAAAATACCATAAACAGAGTGGCTTATAAACAACAGACATTTATTTCTCACAGCTCTAGAGGCAGGGAAGTACACAATCAAGGAGCCAGCCAATTTGGTGTCTGCTGAGGGACTACTTCCTGGTTCATAGACAGCCATCTTTTCATTGTATCCTCGAATGGCAGAAATGATGAAGGGTCTTTTTAGGGCCTCTTTTACAATATCAGGGCACTTAATCTTATCCAAGAGACACTTATAATTAACCCTCATGACCTACTCACCTCCCCAAAGCACCATCTCCTAATACCTTCAACACTGGGGAGTTAAGATTTCAACATACGAATTTTGAAGGAGACACAAACATTCAGACCATAGCAGACAGATTACAAAAAGAAGGAAAAGCCAGGCATGGTGGTGCGCGTGCCTG
>RJWJ010011176.1:0-45013 GCA_004363605.1 Indri indri
GGTTGCAACACTAACTCCAATTAAAATGAATGGGTCCATTAATGTGAAGGGGAGTTAGCGTCATGACTATAGTCTGCTTTCCTCAACTGTCACTCTCCACAAAACAAAATAAGAAATGAAACATGACCACAGACAGTCTCACTGTTGCCCAGTCTGAAGGTGGCATTAGGCAGATTGGTAGAATTCTGAGCTGAGGGCCTGGCTGTAATTCTTATCTCTTGCAGCCCATAGGGCTGAGTTGGAAGCGAGCCCTTGGCCCTGAAGGCTGTCACTCAAGTCTAGTTCAATGACTGGGCATAAAACCCTAGGTGAGATAGGAATGCAGAGAGCTGCTGAAGTTTTCGTTAGTTACTCTTTAAACCATGACATGATTTCAGCCATATTATGTCTTTTTTTCTTCACAAATTAAGGATTATTTGCTCAGTACTTGTAAAACTTGCAATCTTGGGCCAGATTAAGATAATACTTCTCTTTTGGTTTTCTCCTGCTGGTGGGTGGGCGGGTAGCGGGCATCTTTATTTGCCTATCTGGCAGCACTATTGTGAGTTATATTTATTGACTGGAAACTTGGCAAGGCTAATATTTTTTCTTGGTAACAAAATACTACCTTCAATTTTTACTTGCAAGGTTCCACAGCAACCAGGTGGAACATGCATCATTAGCTTACTGAATAATGAATATATTTTAAACGATGACTTAAAGCTGTTCATTTACAGTATGTGAAACCAAAGAAAAGGTTTACTGCAAACCCAGCTTTCTACAGTAGAATTAACTAAATCAAAATGAGGCCCCTTTTTTTTGGTCAACTTTATTGAAACTCGTTTAACTTTCCAAGAACTAAAAATTAGCTTCCTGTCTTGACTGTTTGGAATTACTTACTGTCATCTATTTCAAACGGTAAGGATATGATTTAATATCAGCAATAAGGCCCCTCTTCCTCATTTGGCAGGTGTTAATTATTTAAACACTGCTCATTTTAATTTGTTTCCAATCACTCTTTTAAGTGATTTGCTTTACAGGTTTCATTATGTGCATTTCTTGAAAAAAAAAAAAGAAATTAAAAACAAGGCAGAATGAAGCCCTCGAACTGTACTGCCTAATCTATCTATTGAGAGGTGGGGCGAGGCAAGGCTGTATTTCAAGGATTATGATTTCATGATCTCTGCTGATGGAATATAATATACAATACATCATTTTTATCTTCTTTGTAATAAAAAGTTGCTCTAGGCACAAAGCCTTGGGTTCCTGCATGCTAATGATCCTGGTTACTGGAGAAAGCCTTTGCATTTCCTGATCTGTCAATTAGGAAGGAGCCATAGACATCAGAATAATTGAAAATATAGGAGAGACATTTCTCCCAATGAAACTGCTTCTTTCTTGCATTCTGGGCATCATCTTCTTTGCCAATTCTTACTGCTTTGTTCCCTCCAGCTAAACTGGATTCTCCATGAGGAAGAGCTCTTGTTATAAAAAGCCCCGTCCTTTCCATTCACCCCACTCAGATGCTTGTCAGAACTTTCTCTGCTGAGATGGATGGCTCTGTGCAGGCGCATGTGGAAAAATCAGCCTTGCACTGGGCTGATATGCTGGTGTTACTCATGTGGGGCACTGGTCTGAGTGCTCAATAGAAAACTTTTCCAAAGGACTACCATCTAAATTTGAAAAGCAGAGGGGTAGGGAGAGGAGAAAGAGCTTTCACAACCCCTCTGGAAAAGGAGACACTGACAACCCCAGGGTTTGGGGTTTTTTTTTTTTTTTTGAGTTGTACACAGCAAAGTAATTTCATCTCAGTGTGAAATGGAAAAAGTGGGTGTTTGTTTAGATTGAGTGATGATTTTAACACTCACTGGACTTTCTGCGCCAAAGTATTCCAGGGGCACAGTCTGTAATGAACACTTATCCTCCCAATTAAAGTTTCAGTCCCAATGAAAATGTTACCCGATATCCCCCTTCTCCTATTTTCAGCGTTTCAGTCTTTGCTCTGTTTTTTCCTTCATGATTTGGTGGCCTAGTTCATCATTTTTCCAGTGAAATTATTCTTCCTTTGGCAACCAGCCATGTAGCCAAGTAGGCCGTTCCTCTGGCTTGAGAATCAGGTTCATCAAACTCATTTGCACTTCAGATTTGAAGACCAGAGGAGCTGATTGAATTTCTGGATGAAATAACTTAATTTCCTTCACCAAGTGGGATTGGGAGTCATTACGAGTCTTTGTAAATAAAATGTTGATAAACAAAAGGTCTTACATGTTTCAAACATGACTCAGTTATCTAAGTTAACTGTTATTCAGTTAGCTGTTTCTCAACTCCCTGAGATCACTTTCATTTTGGCGATAGAGGGATGCCTGTGGTTAAAGTGGTGGCAAAGGTATGTAATGTGAAATGCAGTTTGTAGTGAAAAACACAATAGCCTTGCTGGTCATTCTTTTCCACAGGTCTAAGAGCCCGTGAACATAACATGTATGGCTTCATTGGAAATCATCACAAGATTGGACGAGGGGCTGGGGGGCTGATGTAGATGAGGAAAAAGATGAGAACCAAGGCCTTTGAAAAAGTTTCAACTTTCATTCCTTTGCTCATTCAGTTTTTCAACGAATGTTAACTGAGTACACACTCTGTATTATAGGGGCAATGCTTTTCGAAATGAGATAGCTCACAGTCTGGTGGATTAGACGAACCTGTGAACAAAGAATATTAACGAGCATGCTCTATGAGCCATTAAAGCAGTGTTCCAAATGAGCCCAGAAAAGAGAGCAGCTAACTCTGGGGAGTTTAGAAAGGCTTCCCAGATGAGGTGGTATTTGAGGGGGTATTGAAATAATGAGTTAGGTGTCCATCATGTAGAAATGGTGATGGGTTTGGGAGACTGGTACTAAAAGGCATTCCAGGCTTGGGATAGCACTGATGGAGACGGCAGAGAGTTCTCAGGGTTTGGAGTGTGTCAGAATGGGCCCAGATTGTGCAAGGTCATGCTAAGAAGTTTATATCATTTTCCTAAAAGTATGTGTGATTCTCCAGAAGGCTTTATGCAGGGAAGATGAATCTGATGACTGAAGAGAGATTATATTCAACAGGTGGGGAGAATGAAGATGGGAAAACACTGAAGAGACAAACCAGTGAGTTGATAGTTTGGACCTAATCTAAGGCATTGGTGGTGGGTGTTAAGTAAGAAACTGGTCAAATTCTATCCTACTTGCAAGCTAACATTAGTCTGCCCCAGTTTTATATACAAATACTGACAGAAAACATAAGAACCCTGGGTTAGAGACATAGGAGGTTTGTTACTCACAGCAAAAACAGCAGCTAGAGCTGCAACATGCCCTGGTCGTCACAGGATGATTCAATGAGGGTTGGATGTTACCCAACCCTTATATGTTACCTCATTGGGTTACATATGCAATAAGGTGCACCACAGGAAAGGACCCCGCATTTTAGTAGATTGAGCTTTTATAGGGTTGTTAACATATCTTCCCATCCTCCCTGAGAGAGAGAGAGAGAGAGGGAGAGAGAGAGAGAGATATTACTCATTACCCTGAAATGTGAGCCAATCTTCTCTCTGAGAGAGGGGAAGTCATCTCTAGGTTTATTACCTGGGGATGTAAGCAAGTGTCTGTGGGAGGTTCGTCTCTAAATCTCTCTGGAGGGATATACTATCTCTAGCTTCCAAGACTGGTATTTAAACACAAGTTTTGCTCATATAGCTCACTGTGGAGAAACATGAAAAATCTATATATTGACAGTATTGTTTTCTAATGTGGAGATGGGAGAGGAGGGGCTAAATAAGTTAAATTTATGAAGGATAATTTTCAGGGGAAAAAATGCCTGGAAGCTGATTAGATGGGGCAGAGGTTGGGGAATGAGGCTGAGGGAGGCTCAGGTGTGACTGAGGTCTCTGATTTGATAGACCTACTCGTAGTAGGTGGATAGTAAGTGGAGTATTTAGTTTTGATGGTGGTGGTGGGGAGAGGGCACAAACATAGGCACAAGGTAAAGATTTAGAGATTGGCTTATATGAAACTGACTATACTTGAAGGTACTATGGGGTTCTTTTTGGAGGAGTCATCTGCTATTGCACAGATAGCAGAAGAAAGGCAAAAGGAGCCAAATTTCCATGTCTTATGTGAACTCAGAATTTTTTGAGGATGGTTGTGGTATCCTAGCAGAGAGGAAGAACTAAGAGCTATGTGCTACCTTACTTTTATCTTGAGCATTGAGATTCAAGGGGAAATTGAACTTGCTTCTAAAACATCTTCTGTCTCCCAAACTGCCACAGTAGATCCAGCTCTTACTTCCATAAAGCAGACCCTTGACAGGTCTAGAGGGGGAATCGCCCAACCCTTAAGGGCTTCTTATGAGGGGCTGTACCCTCTACAGTGTCAGGGGTGGGAAATCCTGGAATACACTGTACATTTTTATGAAGCGAGTACAGCAAAGTATGGTAGAAAGAACCCTGGGTTAAAAGTTTGAAAGTTAGGCTGACAGTCTTAGCGTCATTGACCAGTCTTGGAGGCTTGAGGAATTGCTAGGCTATGTGAGTCCTTTATTCATCTTTAAAATGGGGAGAAGACTGCCTGCCCTATAGTGTTTAGATGATCAAGTGAAGAATATTTCATAAACTATGAAGCTCTTGCACGTGTAAATTATTATTACTATTACTACCATTGCCATTGCATTTCGATCTGAATTCTATAAGTATTCCATCAGGGTATTCAATATTTATTGGATATTTGAAGTAAAAGATGTTAACACTAATTTTTCCTCTCTTCTCTCCATATAGGAGAGACTACTGTCTTTTCCAAAGCTTGAGGGATGGGTAAATCATGTGTGAAGGTGTATAATTGCTCTTTCTATGAGCCTTCTTTTATTATGTGCAGAAAATTATAGAAAGCTTATACCTAAATCAATATAAGGCGAATAGAGTAGTATTGTAAATAGATAAGGAAGTATCTTATTATTCCCCCACTGGATTTAAAATATGAGAGCTTCCTGGGAAAAATTAATTTTTCTTTTGTGTCCTGATTGAGATTTACTAAGTAGAAGCTTTCTTTTTCTTTGGCATCTATGGTATTTAAAATACAATTTTATTACCCCGGTATCAAATGACTATATATTATCCAATGTGCAGAGGGTACTCTGGATTGTTATTAAAATGTCAATTATGATTGCATCACTTTAAAAGTTGGATATTTAATCTGAGAAAATAAACTAAGTTTGTACCCTCCTCCTGTGTTTAAGGTTTTCGGTTTTAACTTCTTTTCTGATATATAACTACTGGCTGCTAAATACATGAGACTCTACTTGATTCTAATGTAATAAATCAAACCCTTGTTACAACTTGCCTTCAAAAGTTCACATGCTTTCCCTCTTTAGTCAGTTTAAACATTACAAGCCACCCTTTATCTTTAATTATTGCTCTTTTATACACTAATTGCATAGGCCAGTGTTGGGTGAGTTTGTAATTTTGCTATTGCTTGACCTTCTGAATCTGTGCATTTTATTTCAGACTTGAGCACTGAAATAAGTAAAGGTGGGAGCACTGAGGAAAGTCAAGTTTGGCTTCCCAGGTACAAGAGATGATGGCTAAGATAACTCCAATTTGATGTACAGAGATCCCAAGAAGGATGTGTGAAAATTGATGAGAGGAGAAATCACACTTCTCAGAGAAGTGTGGAGACATATAATGAGCAAGGGATTGAAGTGAATCTTTAATTAAGAGTGACAAAGAAATCAATCAACTGGACTCATGAGATCAGTTGGTTTATCAGGGTGGAATCTTGTCCTATCTCTGCTCCCTGGGGTGGACTCTTGTACCATCTCTCCTCCTACTTGAGGTTAGAGAAAAAGAGCCAAAGAGGGGAGACCCAAGGGGCAGCAGAAATGTCCACTTAGGGAAGTGGTGTTAATGGAATTTAGCTCAGATTTCATTCCATGGAAAAGAGATCAGTCAATGTTATGAACTACTAAATATGACTAGATTGCATAAGAACTAGTGAAGATTTACAAACCCCTTAGGTTATTTTCTCTGAATTGCAATAGATTTTTATATAGCTCTTACAGTTGAAGGCACATTGGCTTGGAGAACAAATTAAATAGGTGATTTCAAACTGTTCTGTTTCACACCTGTTAAAAGTTATAAACTGCAGCTCTTTTCTCTGCAAAACAAAGTATTTTCCAAACAGTTTAGACATTACCCTGCCTTGCATATTACAAGCAAATTTTTTGTGCTTGGGATTTGAAACAGCAACTTGTCTAGATGCTGGAGTTGCTGGAGTTGTCAGAATAATCACCTGAGTTCAAAACACCTGAAATCTTCTTCAATTGTTGGGAAACAATGCCACCATTGTCCTTTGGCAGTGTAACCTAATTGTAGGTTTACTATGTAGACTCTTTATTTGGGTCTAATGAAATCATAACCTCTTTGGAAAGCTTGGTGCTTGCCTATTGGATTCTTGCATATTTGGTTCTAGTGAGGACAGTTTGTCCCCATCTCATTTTAACATAACAGGCAAGAGATGGTATAGCTACGCTTCCCCAAATGGCTAGTGCTGTGGCCTATCTTTTAAAATGTCACTGGATTGGTTGATGATTAAGATGTCTCATGTTTTTAAAAAGAGACAGCCTACTGACAGAATTGGTATTTTAAAAATCTTTACAAGGAAATAAGACAGACTGAAAGAAAACTATTTACAATATTGTTTTGGAAAACCTTTCCACTTGTTGCTAATCTTTTAATTTTGGTAAGAGGCGATGATGTAATAGGTGGGCAAATCTCACTTCCTTGATAAAGTCTGCCCTGGACCCCTTGATGGGTTCTCTTTTGCCTCTGATGTCGAGTGGCATCTGCTGTCTGTATTACTCACTCACCAATCAATCTCATCTTGTTTTGATCTGATTGTTGCTCATTATTTAAATCTCTTGTTGCAGTTTAGCTTTGTCTTTGCTTGTAAGAAGCTCACAAGCTAGTTGGGGAGATGACAAACTCTTACACATCTTGTTTTTTCTTAGCATAGCGATTTACATATGTCTAAAAAATATTTCTGTTGATTTGATTTGCTATAGAATAACTTCAGTAGAGTTAAAGAAGCAATTTTGCTCCTTTCCGCAATGGTAAACAGCCATTAGTTTGTTATTGTGAGGTTGCCTAAGGCCAGGTTTTCAGACTAAAAGTGAGTGTGAACCATCTATCAAAGAAACAGAATTATTTAGCACAATAAACATTTTAGTGTACATTTATCCTAGTGGAAATTTTTTGCCTATCTGTATTGCCCAAATTCTTAAAATAACGACTTGTTCCCTGTGTTTATGTTCCTGGTTATCAGGGAAATCTAATTCTAATCTAAAAAGGCAGCAAATGCACTCTGAATGTGGACTAATGGTGAGTAAAATGCAAGGATAATTTTGAGAGTGTCTCTTAGAAAAATATCAATAAACATTCCAACATGAGTCCAGGGCTCCAGGACTTAGATCTTGGGTAGAGGCTTACATTCAGCTCTGTAAATGATTAAAATTACAGGTTGCTCAAAGCATCAACCTCCCGTGTGCAGAAATGTTTCTGCTCACAACATCTGCTACAGAGAGAAGAGAGTGCCGACATCCAGTGTGCCTCGTGACCCTGGGAAGTTTCAAGAGTTCTTAATCAGTTGATTTCATGTTTTTAGGCTAATTCCATTTCCTATTCTGAAGACTGAAAGAAAAACATCAGTGCTTGAAAAAACAGTTTAGGATTCTTGCTTTTATCTTAGAGAATGTGATTATTAATGGCTATTTTAGAAGTGCTTTTAAATTTCGAGGCATTTTTTTCCTCCATTTTTATTCATGAATCCTGAAGCTGCAACCAGTCAGTGTTCTCCCCTTTCTTCCAGACTCTTCCCTCTTACTATTTCGGACCCTCAGGCAAGTCTTTCATCCTCCTTCTGTATGGCACAAAATAAAGGAGTTAGTTTGAGGTCCGCAGCTTTTTGTGTGTGTCAAAGGAAGGGATCCAGACTTCTTTAATGCAGCAGCACCCACCCATCGGTCAATCCATCTCACTCCTTTTTGTAACCATCAGCCACCACCACCCCCAAAGTCCCTTGGCACTCCTTTCCTTGAAACCAAGGCCCAAGGAGTTCAGACAGCCTCTCTCGCTTTGCCAAGCATCACTCAGCCTCAGCTGAAGTAATGTTTACGTATATGATCTTTCCATGCCATTTAAAATATGTAATGGATACTGTGAAAACAATAGGCATATTCAAGCTCCAATGCTGAGCACAAATGAGAGAAATATTCCAATACTCATATCGGAGCCTAATAGGTATAATTTTGCTCATGATCGAGTAATGCGCAGCAGCTTTCCCCAGACTGCTGGGTAAAACAAAGAAGTGGTTGTCAACCTTTTCAGAATCAGATGTTAATGATATTTCGTGTCTTTGTTGAGTCTGTGGAAAGTAGCTACTGCACCTAGAAGGGAAATGACTTCCATACCAACCGCCCTCAGCCAAAGTCATTCGGACTGGGAAAGCTGGACCGAGTCCATATTTACATTTTGGAAAGAGGTGTGAAAGAAGATTTCAAGACAGACTTGACTGAGCTGCCTCCCATTTGCCTTACCCTATGCTCAATCTTATCAATGCTATGAGGGGTCTGATTATTTCCAACATGTAGAAGGGGAAAATGTAATGTAAACAAAGGGCCCATGTGTTTTGGCAAAGGAGGAAAGTGTTTTCTGTGTTTTGTGTATTTTTGGAAACCTCTGAAATCCCAAAGTCATACGTCTTCCAAGGTTTGGAGGAGGGTTTTTTCAAGCATTGCTTGTACTCAGCAGCTCAGAGAGCCGTTACTTTGCTGCATCTTTTGTAGCAAGGAACTATTTGGCCTTTTTCTCAGAGCTAGTTGTGAAGATTGGCTACAGTCCTTGAATAGCTTGCTTTTCACGTCTTCTTAAACCCTCCTTCTGCCTCACCACCATTATCTCTTCATTTCAACAAAATTATTTTTTCATTTGTTTCAAGGAAAGGTCTTAATTCCAATTTCAAATTCATCCAAAAGTAGGGCTTCTCGGTGCTTTGGTCCAGCTCCTGGGAAGTAGGCCATTCTTTTTGACCATATATGTACATATATATGTAATCTGAATCTTAAATCTTTAGATATTGTACGACTGTTAAGATTCTAACAGAAAGAGCTCTGAGGGTCGAATTGGTACCTTTTGTGGAAGAATAGAAGCCCCTCTGAAATTTTAAAAGGTAGAAAACAAACCACCAATCACTTTTTAATACTGCACCTGTACTGAAATTCCACTTGCACAATGATAGCAATGCATCTGTAAATAAAGGTATTCCTGCAGTAGTCCACATTAAAATCAGGGGATGTGTCCCCCATCATGTGTGCTCACTTGTGAAGACTCAGTTCATCTCTGTAACAGTGAAAATTTTATTATATAAGTTAAATGACAAGCAACGTGTTTGCCAATATGGAACCTCTTATGTGTATATATGTAATCATGTCAGAGTTCTAAGTTCTAAAATACTTTATAGACATGATTGCGATTGTACTGTGTGTTGAGTAAGACATTTTCCAGATTTGGTCTATTAAAGGACTTTGGTACAAGTAATTCAATTATCTCAGTTATTTTGAAGTTTGTTTCTGATTGCCACCACTTAGTGTCTTGCTACTGAAAGCAATGTTTGTTAACCAGCAGCATAGGCAGCACCTGAGGACTTACAGAAATGCAGAAGATTGGGCCCCAAATAAGACTTTCTGAATCAAGTGCCAGAGCTGCTGCTCTGCTGAATATACTTGAATAGAGAAGACTTAGTGGCCTGTTTTTTTAAATTTAATTTAAAAAATTTTTACATTTATTTCAGAATATCATGGAGATACAAATGCTTTGGTTACATATATTGCCTTTGCACCACCCAAGTCAGAGCTAAAAGTGTGCCCAACTCCCAGACATCAAGTACTGTACCCATTAGGTGTGAATTTACCCATCCCTCCTCCCCCCTCCCACCTGTCCAACACCCTATGAATGTTAGTATCATATGTGCACATAAGTGTTGATCAATTAGTACCAATTTAATGGTGAGTACATGTGGTGCTTGTTTTTCCATTCTTGTGACACTTCACTTAGTAGAATGGGCTCCAGCTCTATCCAGGATAATACAAGAGGTGTTAGTTCAACATTGTTTCTTGTGGCTGAGTAGAACTCCATGGTATACATATATCACATTTTATTAATCCACTCATGTATTGATGGGCACTTGGGTTGTTTCCACATCTTTGCAATTGTGAATTGTGCTGCTATAAGCACTCAAGTGCAGATGTCTTTTTTTTATAGAATGTCTTTGTTTCCTTTAGGTAGATGTCCAGTAATGGGATTGTTGGATCAAATGGTAGTTCTGCTTTTAGCTCTTTGAGGTATCTCCGTATTACTTTCCACAGAGGTTGTACCAGTTGGCAGTCCCACCAGCAATGTATGAGTGTTCCTATCTCTCTGTATTCATGCCAATATTTATTGTTTTGGGACTTTTTGATAAAAGCCATTCTCACTGGAGTTAAGTGATATCTCACTGTGGTTTTAATTTGCATTCCCCTGATGATTAGAGATGTTGAGCATTTTTTCATATGTTTGTTGGCTATTAGTCTGTCTTTTGAAAAGTATCTGTTCATGTCCTTTGCCCACTTTTTAATGGGGTCGTTTGATTTTTTTCTTGCTGATTTTCCTGAGTTCTATGTAGATTCTAGTTATCAGCCCTTTATCAGATGTGTAGCATGTGAATATTTTCTCCCATTCTGTAGGTTGTCTGCTCTGGTGATAGTTTCCTTGGCTGTGCAGAAGCTTTTTAATGTGACCAGGTCCCATTTATTTATTTTTGTTGTTGCTGTGATTGTCTTTGGGGTCTTCTTCATAAATTCTTTGCCTAGGCTGATGTCTATAGGAGTTTTCTCAAGATTTTCTGCTAGAATTCTTATGGTTTCATGCCTTAGGTTTAAATATGTTATCCATTGTGAGTTGATTTTTGTGAGAGGTGAGAGGTGCAGATCCTGTTTCAGTCTTCTACATGTGGCTATCCAATTTCCCCAGCACCATTTATTGAGTAAGGATTCTTTTCCCCAGTGTATGTTTTTGTCTGCTTTGTCAAAGATCAGATGGCTATATGAGGATGGTTTTATACCTGGGTTCTCAGTTCTGTTCCATTGGTCTATATGCCTATTCTTGTGTCTCTGTTCTTATGCCAGTACCATGCTGTTTTAGTTACTATAGCCTTGTAAAATAGCTTGAAGTCTGGTAAATTGATGCCTCCCAATTTGTTCTTTTTGCTTAAGGTTGCTTTTGCTATACAGGGTCTTCTCTGGTTCCATACAAAGCATAGTGTTCATGTCATTTTGAGTGTTAGACAGCTTTGGAAATATATATACATTTTTTGAAGACAGGAGGATATTATTTATATATCACTAAATAATGTAATAATATTCTCCAAATTATAATGTGGTTTCCCATAGAATCTACTTTATTTTTTAGAAATATGCTTTTGGCATAATCTATTAATTTATGAATTCTCAATAGTGACTATTGGGAAGATTATGTAAATGCTTTGTACATTTACAATCAACAGAATTAGTACCTTAAATTAAATACTGAAATACCACTAGAAATAGGAAATAACAAAATGATTATAAGAGTAATAGGTACTATTTATATGACACTTAGTAAGTGCTAGGCACTCTTTTAAACACTTTATGTATAGTAACACATTGAATCTTCCTGACAATCCTATGAGATGTCTTATTATTATGCCCACTTTACAGATGAGGAAACTGAGGCAAAGAGAGGCAGTGACTTGCTCAAGTTCACAGTGCCACAAAGTAGAGGAGCTGAGATTGTTTCGATTGTCCTTTAGGTAGTGATTAAGCAATGACTTCCAGCTGCAATGGGCTTTTAGCTGTCTGTATACTCTCTTATTTTACATATAAAGGTAATGAGACCCAGAAAAACCGTGGAGCTTGCATAACATTACAGATAAATTAGTGGCAATTGGGAATATAGCTCAGCCCCCTTATCATTTATACATTTGAATCTTATAACCTCTCTGGGAAGTAGGCAGTTTCCCTGACATCACACCAAGGACTGCCCCATTTTGTCTCATTATTTCAGAGACAAAGGTTGACATATGTACAGGTGGTAATGCTCATAAATTGGATGCTCCTTGTGTAGCCGAATTGCTCCTTTTCTGTTTTATGCCTCTGCTCAATCTTGTCTGGTTGGGTACTATTGTACTAATCACCCTGATTTGTGTAGTTGACATATCTGCTCCATGCCAAGGCTTGAGAGCTAAGGCCATGTTTTATTCTTCTTTATGACCCTGATAATTGCCATGGAACCTGACACATAGTAAGCCCTTAGGAATCATTGTCATGTGGACGATGACTACTTGTCACCACTGCTTCATGGGTGCAATCCAGATGGGGTGTGAGGCCCAGATGGCTTGGGCAGAAATGACAGTAACTAAGCCTGAGATGAACACAGAGGGATGGGGAGTACAGCTTGGCTCACCACTGGAGGTGTTGGTAGTGATTTGTGCATATAAGTGGTGGTTAGGTGGTTACACATTTTTTTCCTTTGTCTCTTCATGTATATATTTTGTTGTAAATTTTGAAAGGCAGCAACTCCCTTTCTTTATTCCTTTTGTACAGTATCCGGCTTTACACTACACACAGAGAAGAACTGGTGAATGTTTGTGAATAATAATGAAACTGTTCACCTGCACCTTGAAGTATTTATAATATTACCTTTTTCTAGAAAGAAATACTCTTCATGTAGGATTTTACTTACTTATTTAACCAAGTAATTGGAATAAGCACTAGATGAACCAGGTGGTCGAGGTCACAGGGACTAGTTAAAACATAGATGTTTCAGTTCTTACTATTCCATGGTTTTAAAATAAGTCACATTTATTTTTAGTGATCAAGTGAGCCCTTAGTGGTCCAAGGAGGGTATGGTCAGAGTGCTTCCCAGTTATTTTGGGGAGTCCCCAAAGGGTTGGGCCGTGTGTCCCCATAAACCAATCTGTCAGCTGTAGTTACTGCTTGGCTCCTGTCTATTATTTTTCTCCTGCTCTAACTTGCACTTTCCCACAACTGCTGCCTGCCAAGCCACTTGGAGAAGCATTGTGGCTGCTGCTGTCTGGGGTGTAAACACCCAGTGTCCATGTCCATGTCAACAGAGCTGCCTCTGGACACTCCCACTGATAACTCCCTGGCTGGCAGGGTAGGAATGTCTCATATTGCTCTCTAAGAAAAGTCAAAGGGGGAGAATAAAAGAGTCTTGCCCATCAGACTTACTTTTTAAAATTAAACTATTCTGAGATGATTATAGATTCATATGTAGTTATAAGATATAATACAAGGAGATTTCACCACATGGTTTCCACCGACACCATTGCGGGGACTGTGTCCTCATTACCACAGAGTAGGAATGAAGGTCCTGACCCCTTACTGGTATTTCCCTGATACCACACCAGTGGGGGAAGGGGTGGGGTCCTCCTTACTCTAAGGTGGGAGTCTATACTCTTCACTAGGCCACTAGGCCTTTGCTGGCATGGGTGAGGGTTTGGCCACAATTTTTTCTGTGATGTTTAGCCAAAGTAGAGAGATCATTGTGAAAAAGTTTTCTGATTTTCTAGGCTGCCTCTTCCTAGCCTTTGGACTAGAGAGAGTAAGTTTTTTTTTCTTTCATCTGCACCTGTGGGTGTTTCTGGGTTGTTAGCTTCTTCAGCTTCAATTCTGGGATATACGAGGTATAAAGAAAGCCTAGGGAGCTTATCACCCTGTTATTCCAAAGTCCTTAGCCACTCTGCCTTCTTTTCTTTACCTTTCACTGTCTTCTTATATTATTTTTATGTATAATGTCCATGGTTGTCATTGTATTAGTGGGAGGATTAGGGAAAAGTATGCCTACTCTATCTTTTTGGAAGTAGCAGTCTTTATCAGATATTAACAGTTATTATAAAGATGTAGGAAATTTAGCAAATTGTTCATTCAACTGACTGATTTTTGGTGAACAGGCTTTTGCCCAATTGATGTTTGGGGAGTTGCTCTAGAACCATTACATCAATAGGTATGAACAACTACTAGGGAAGACTAGGTGGAAGAATTTGTAGGCAGAATGGAGCTGTGCTCTAATATGCTTTGGACAATTTTTCTTGAGTGGCCATAGAAAACTGTAAAAGAATAATAAGAATACTTAATATTTATAGCAATTTACAGTTATACTTTCTTAAATGTCCAATGTTACAGATTTGTATTAATCCACTGGGTATCTCTTTCTGACCAGTAACTACAGTTTATTAGTTTAATAGTTTTATAACTAGTTAAGACAAATTGTATGTTCTTACAAGGATCTTTGGGAATGAGAAGAGTTCCCATGATTAAGTAATGCTGAGCTACTAAGCAAACTGAATTACTAAGATTTCCTTTCAGAAACAACCAAATAATTTGTGGTTGTTGACCTTTCATTTTCAAAGGCTTCTGCTACCTCATTCCCTGTCTATAGTAATGATTCATAATCTTGGATTTTCACTAGAATACCGTACAAGTCATTGTTCCTTGAATAAGGTCACACCAGAGGTTGCAAAGCAGTGATCCACCGACTGCATTCAATGTATTGATATGGATATTTTCTACCATGAAATGTTAAAAACTTTTGAGAAAACGTTCAACTCAATGGATTTTATACCATAATGAAGATTTCTATCTTATTATGGAAAAAATCAGATGCTCTAGTAATTATTGACCCACATTCCTTAGGCCAAATGTAGATTTGAACTGAGGTCTGGCTAATTCCAACCTGTCTCACTTATTTATGTTACCTGTCAGTTTTTGAATGAATGAATAAATCTGAAAAATTTTCACAGAATGCCTTTGAGATAGGTGCATTATGGTAGAAAAAAATATTTGTTGTCCACTATATGCTAAGCACTGTGCTAAGTGATTGTCAAAACTTACTTCACATAGTCCCCCCAGATAACCTAATTTTCACATTGGGAAGAAAGAGACCACTGGAGATTAAGTGATTTATACAAAATGCACACACAGAAAACTAAGAAAGCTAGTGTCTACACAGATCTGTCTACTTGGAAACTCGTGAACTTTCCTTTAAACTTTTTCTTTATTTCTGTTAACTTCCCCCTCCATTTTACTTTAATTTGTTTACAATTTTTCCTTCATTGGTGCTACACACGAGTTACTCTTTCCTATGAACCATCTTTTATGAGTCAGGACTGCTTTTCTTGGAAGGCAAATTGTGTGGGAGAAGTTGGGGATATTTTTTGACGAATCTTACATTCCCTTTTCCCCCCCACCATTGTCTTCCCCAAAGCTCCCTATACATTCCATTCCTTACTGTCCTGTGAGTCTGAGCCTCCTGTTCTCTCTGTCATCACTGCAGTGTCTCAGAAAAGAACCTCATTCCATATGGCTTTCAGGCACATGAGGAACCAAGACATGAAACTCTGGAATTTGTCATTACCCATTTGTCCCCTGCTCCATCAAATCCAGTAGCTTGCCTCCAGGAGAGATCAGTGCTTGACTCCTCAAAAGAATCTCTTTTTTTATTATAAATCTGATTAATTGGAAAATGCTGTATTTTAGGTAAAAGATTCTGCTTCGCTTGGATGGCAACCAAGTCAACCATATGGAAAGGAAAATAATCTGGTGAGTGACAAAATAAGAAACCATGGTCCTTGTGTTCCTTCAGATTCCTTTTTATGGGATATGAGGCACTGTCTCTTTAAGCTTCAATTTATAGTCCTTACAATGGGAATACCCTTGGCTCTCTTATAAGAGTTGAAAATATAATGAATATGTACATGATAACTAAATCCCTTTACTGGGAGAAGGAGCTCCTTTGGAATATTCCCCTTTCCTGACCACCAAGAAATATTACTGACTGATCCTTCACTCTTCACAAAACTGGTGATTTCACCTCTTCTCACTTCATGTACTAGTCCATTTGTGAAAATGTGTTGAGTACTTTGAAATCTTGGATGATGGCCTTACTGTAGAAACATTGGTTGACAAAAGCTGATGATGTTGTTTACTGTATTTACTCTTCTATTTCTGTGGGCTTGGCTTACCTCCATTGTCTCACTTGAGAACAAAACATATTACTAAGAAATATGGCAGAGTCAATGACAGGGTCAGAATGGAGATATCAGCCAAACCGGGAATAAGAATTCTATTTATCTATCCATTTCTGTGGCAATGCTTTCTCTAGAGAACAAAATACCAGAGAAGAGATACATTCTGTGCCTAACACTGAGGCCAGTGGAAGAGGAGATGGTCTGGCAGAATCTCTGGTGTCAAACCAGGTAACCTATTGAACTGTTTAATAGGTATTATGAGTTGTCCAGAAATCTTCTCCTCCTCCCCGTCTAGAATAAGAATCCAGCCTCAGTCTTTCATGAGAAGTGGAGCCATGCTTGGCTGAGATTGTCAAGCAAGATATAGGCTAAACTAAAGATTGGTACATGTGTAACGTATCAAAATGTTGAATTGAAAAAATGTTTATTTCTTTTTGGAACTATAGGAATCTTATACAATCATACTTGTCATTCAAATACTAAAATTATGTAGGTGCTTCAAAGTGGTAATGTCAATGAGTTCATGCAAATTGTCTTTCTACAATCATTCAATTTTAAGAAATGTCAGGGATTTCACAGTCCCCAAAAAGGCCTTTATAAATCCATTTTGTTAGTCATATGAGGGTCATATGCTTCTAAACACAGTGTTAAATTCTCTTCCCTGAAGAATAGGATAAATCTTTTTAGAATGATTTAAATAGAGATCATGTCTGGAAGCAAGGGAATTAATAGATTATTTAGCTTCCTTGGGCCTTTGAGTTTCTGTGATACTCAGAGGAAAACACCACAGATAATGAATGAGTGGACATGGGACACTGTGGTTTTATGACAATATTTTCTTTGTCTACACATGTCTTCAGAGAATTTCCATCACTGAACTTAGGAATCTGACCAGAAAATGCCAAAAAAATGTTGAAAGTAAAAATGTCCCCTGGAGAAACTGTCACACAAGAAGTGTAATAGGACCTCTGGTTCCAAAGTATGGCTTCTTGTACCTCAGTGGCAAAGGACCCATAAGGTTGATGTGTACTCATTTCATGATGATATTTTATAGCAGTTCTGAAGCTAATTATTACTTAGCTGTCTATCCTTGTTTATTATTCATAGATTTGCTATTTTGTCAAAGTTCAAAATTTGGTCATAATAGGGCAATTGGTAAAAATGTGTAAAATGTTTGACTGAATATGTTGATCATGGGGTAGCAGCAGGAAGTATAATGCTAGCCACAGAAAGAAAAATATCTATGAAAATCTGAAAAGAAGTGATTTTTTAATCTCTCTTGCATGACCAAGAGGTGGTGCATTCTCTGAGTCATTTTTCCCTGGTGCTGAGACGGTCTGGCCTGTAGTCTTAATTTTGTCAATTATTTATACCTTTCACATTCAGACAAACTTTTACTCTTCACTGAGGAGACACCATACTTACGGTGTCTATACATTATCAATATATTCTTAAACATTCATGAATAGTGTGAGTAAGTAGACCTTCCACTTCTCTCCTGAAACCTCTGTGGCATATTCCAAAGAAAATCAGCAGGTTTATTAGCACACATGACAAAATTGCATAGCATCTCCATCTCCTTTAAAGGAACCCAACATACTTCTATTAAGTCACTAAACCACACTTTCCCCTTTCTAAGGGGTGGATATAGGAGTATACAGAAAATGGATTTTTATACATTGATTTAGATACTGTTGTGAGATTGTAAATACAGCATAAATGCCATTGAGGGTTGCTTCTTCCTATTACTGGCCATATTGCTAGTATGTGAGTGACCACTGAAGGAATTAATGAATGGCCACAGTTTTGAAGATCACATTTATGTGATTTAATCACCTTTAACTGCTTGCAGAACAATTAAGAGATCTGTCCAGTCTCTTGAGGTGTTTCACATAATAAAATATTATGACAGACAGACAGGGGTACTGGATTTTATAGTGTCTTCATTCTATAATAAATATCCCGTGTCACATTGGTCATCTCTAACTGATAAAGCTTTAATTAGTTGGGTTATTTAAATGTGAAATTGTGACCTAATGGGGCTTTATGCCTGATAATAGCCAGGTAGAAGAGAGTATATTAATAACAAGATCCCTGCTCTATAGACAGATGATAAGCAGGTCCATATTCTTAGTTTTTTAAAAAAATTAATAAAGTATGAGCAACACTTTGGTTGTATCTCTTTTCTTTGGCATTATTACTTTACTTGGTTAGGGTAAACATTCTGAAGATGAGTTTGTAAAGTGAAGAAATTAAAATAACATGGTTGAAATTTGAAATGGCATTAGATTGATAAATTTAACTCAAATATCTATGGAATATAATGTTAATATATTAAACTAGCATTAGAAATTAATTCATTTTATGCTCATGAAGCTATGACAAAACCACTATCTTCACATATTGGCAGCAAAATCATTCAACTTTTGGAAGTGAATTTGGAAATACATGTCTCCAACCAACTAATTCCACTGCTGGGATATTGTCTTGAGAAAATAGTCCAAAATATAGGAGGGAAAAGCCATATCTATTAATATATGGATAAAAACATTATTTATACTAGTAATAATTGGAACTATTAATAATTTAAATGTCCAATAATGTTGTTTATATTATGGCGTGTCACATAGCTTTTAAATGCATACTTATAGTGTCTATAAATTATCATGGAAAATACTTATATCAATGTTAAGTGAAAAAATTATAGAAAACTATATATTAATATATACTGTTATTATAAACATTGTTTATTAAAATATTTATTATGTATACATACTTTTGTTTAAGAAAGATTTGAAACAGTTATAACTAAAAAAATTTATACACAAAAAAACAAACTTGAAGGAAACACATAATTTTGTTGGGAGGATGGTTATTTTATTTTTTGTCTTTTGTAATGTGTTCTAATTATTTGTGTAATGAAAAATTATAATTAAAGAAATCCTACTGCACACAGTAAGCTCACCCTTTATTCTATAGATAGAAATTTAGGTAAAAGAAATTATAGAGCAATGAAAAGAAGAAAATAAAAAGAGATCAAGTTGAATGACAAAGTGGTAGATGAGGAAATATATAAGCATGAAGAGAATAGTCTAGTGGATGCCAGGCAAATATGGGCAGATACCTAGATAGCCTTGAAATTCACTGCAGAAAATTGAAATTCGACAATCAGTTAAATGGAGAAATTGTAAGAACAAACACATACCAGTTAAAAAATAGGGTAGAAACAAGTGAAAAAAAATTTAGCAACATGGCAAGTGGAGAGGTGAGGGACGATATGTTACCTAAATCACATCCAGCTCTTTGAATAATTCTTCCAGCATCACCTATGGATTTTGGTGAGTGCTCAGTAGAGACAGGTTATCAGCACTTAGGACTTGGGTCAGAGCTAGAAGTCATCCCAAGGAAACTTGGTTGAGCAGAAGCTTTTTCAAAGAATTGAAAATAGAAGGCTATTTAAACAAGTTATAAAATATTTAGCTGCAGCATTGGCCACTTGTGAATATAACATTCATATTCCACCATTATAACTTTGGAAGAGGAGTGGGATCCCAAAATAGCAAACTACCTTTGAGTTGACCTTGGCAGAATGGAAAAAAAAAAAAAAAAGCATCAAACAAACAAAAAAAAGGCTGCAACAAAACGTGCATTTTTTGAGACTTCATATAATAATTTACTTGGTATGGAGTTTTAAGCTTTCACTTATCTATCATCTGTGTCTTCATATAATTAATAAATAATGCATACGTACTTCTGTATGTGTATAAATAGAGGAAAGCGTTTGTTGAAATAAAAAGGCTAGGTGATTTAAGAATAAATGTTGTATTCTGAAGGGTAATTATTTGGTCACCTGATAGACTCTAAGCCCTGATGATGTAAGTGCATTATTATATTATTGTATTACATCTTTGTACTGTCAGACTCAAGAGTAGTCTACACTTGCCTCCATGTTCTTACTCCACATTTATTACTCTTTAGTTGCTTAGAATTTGAATTCCATTTTCACCACTTTATTAATGTCTTTAAAATCACTCATTACTCACAAAAAGAGCCATTAGTGTCTCCTTTGTTCCTCTACTGTTTTTCCTGTGTGCACAAACCCTATGTCTTGTTTAGTACCAGTTGATTTTTTTCTGCCAATTGTATAAAAACAGCTAACATTTAGTGACCATTTACAGTGTGACAGATACTGCACTAAGAGCATCATTAGATGCCACTTTGAGTTCTTTCCCAGCCCAGGTTAGAGCAAGGGGTCCTTCCGAGGTTTGCCTGGTGCAGTTACTCTGATTTACTTTCCCTGGAAACCAACAGGTATAGTTCCATAATATAAAAAAGGAACAGAAGAATTTGCTTTCAAAAAGAAAATCATTTCAATTATGCATATTGGATATATTATTTACCATAGAACCACATTTGGAAATTATATGAGGAAGGAACATCTTTTGTAACAAAGGATATACTTTTTACTATTATTAACATTTCCCTTTTTCCCACCTCAGTGAGAAGTAGACCTTTGTTCATCTGGCAAAGGAATACTTTTGGCCTGAGTTGTCCACTTATCTGTCCAACTGGTAATGTTAATCAAGCAATTATCTCTGTGCTGTGTAGGCCTGAGTTAAAAATACTTTAAAAAGTGCCACAAAAAGTCTTGCTATTCCACTGATATAAGGAAGTTTATTATAGAAGTTCAAAGACCACAAATATGGAAGTTCTGAAAATTATATCAAAAGTGGTTTTTGCTATCCACTTCAGTGAGTCCAGCTTTGAGTTGGAAGGGAGTAGAGGCAGAAGAGATAAATGACATCCCACTCAAAGATATGGAAGGCTCGTTCTAGCATGATATTTTAACTCAGCATTTCATCTTCTGCCCTCACTTGCCTCCCAGTTTGTACATTCTCTGTCTTCTTTCTTCATTTTTCTTTCTGCCATATTCCTTTTCCTTGTCTTTAGAAACCCCTGTGGAAATCAGAGCACAGCTAGGGTGCTAGGACAATGGGCTGGAAAGAGAGAGGAGAGGCACACCATTTATATTCCAACACTCTATCTTTTCCCATCCTTCCTTCCAGTAAGCACTGAGCATTGACTATGGAGAAGACACACACACCTACACATACACACACACACACACACACACAGCCTTATTTTGTGCCAGAGCAGAGCTCCTGAAACTGCTGCCAAGTGGCTGTTGCCCAAGAGACCGTAGAATTCCTGGCACCAGGCAGAATCGATGGCTGTGGCCAAGTGATTGTTGTTGAACTTACCTGTGTCGAAAGGTCAGCCTTGCGGTGCTAAGGCTGGGCACAGTCACTGAAGGCAAACTGGATTGTGAATGGAGGCCCTGAGGCATGTTCTGCACTTTGCAACTGGTCTGGCAGGCTTGGTTCCTCCACCTCCTAAGTCTGCCACAGGCATGGGAAACACCTGGGCAGTGACAAAAGTGGTTAAGGCAGCTTTGCCAAGGTACAGTATCAACTGCCTTTGCTTTGCACACAAAACATACAGTAATGGCCACAAGTGATTTTCCAATACATTGTCATGATGAAAAAGCTCTAAATCTTTACATGGCACATCTACTTCTATGCTTCAACACTTAAATCATGTACTATTTGAGTGGATCCTGTACTGATTATTAACTCAAACATGAATGTTACTAAATTGAGAAAATATTAATGAATCAGAGCAGAGCTTAGAAACTGCTTTGTATGCATATGTGTCTATGTGTCTGTGTGTGTGTGTGTTGTGCATTATGGGTGGTTTCATAGATTAAGAATCATGAATTATCAAGAGGATATACAGAACTAAAGTTATTTAACTATGACCATTTTTGTCCATTTTTCCAAATGTAAAATGGATAAAAGAAGAAAGGCTATTTAATTTACAAGAGTCAGAGGAATGAATGAGATAGTATTTTAGGTCATTAAATATGAAATGTCTGATTTCCTTAAATACTAAGTCTGACCTTTGATATCTCTGACATTTTACTTTGATACTTCTTGTTTTATTTTTATCGTGAAGGTACATCCTCATTCTCTCAAATGCACAAGTTGGCTTGTGATTATCTTTCAAACTTTTTTTAGAGCAATTTTTATGAAACCAGGGATAAATCATTTTTGAGTATGAGTTCTGTCTTGGAATCAACACAGTGCAGACAGTTCAAAATATCAATGAAGTGTTTGGAAAGGATGTGGCTAATGAGCTCACAGGATGTCAATAGTTTGAGAAGTTCTGTTCTGGTGATTTTAATCTTGAAAATGAGCCATGTGGGCGACCTGAGACCAAGGTGGATAACGATGAGCTGAAAGCTGTAGTGGAAGTGAATCCATCTCAATCTATGTGTGAATTAGCAGCAAGGTTTGATGTTACCACTCCAACAATGTTGGACCATTTGAAACAAATGGGCAAGGTAAAGAAACTGGAGACATGAGTATTGCATTAATTAAACGAGCATCAGAAGAGAAATTGTCTCGAAGCTTGCCTTTCTTTGCCTTTTTTTTTTGCTGTCACGACGTAAAGTTGAACCATTTCCACACCATATTGTTACATGTGATGAAAATGGATTTTTTTTGACAATCGCAAGCATTTGGCATAATGATTGGATAAAGATGAAGTGCTGAAACATAGTCCAAAACTGAATATTCATCACAAAAAGCTAATGGTGTCTGTTTGGTGGTCCAGTGCTGGTATTATCCACTACAGCTTCATGAAACCTGGTCAATTGATTACAATGGATGTCTAGTGCAACCAATTGGATGAAATGATGAGGAAGTTTGTGATTAAGCATCCAAGATTGGTCAACAGAGACAGGCCAATCCTCTTGCAAGACAAAGCTTGACCACATGTTGCACAATAAATGCTGCTCAAACTACAGCAGCTGGACTTGGAAACTCTCTGTCATCCACCATATTCACCAGATCTTGTACCAACTATCACTTCTTCCAGGCTTTGGACCACTTCTTGCAAGAAATAATATTTAATTCTCAACAAGCTGTGGAAAATGTCTTTCATGGTTTCCTTGTCACACACTCTCCAGGCTTCTTCCCTGATGGCATAAACAAGCTACTGTTAAGATGGCAAAACTGTGTCAGTAGTATAGGTGCATACTTTGATTAATTGTACTGCTTCTTGTTTGAGATATAATAAACTACACTTTTGATTTGAAATTGGACATTCATATTTAATGATGTCTTCATGAATAAAATAGAAACCATCACATGGGAACTCCTTCAATGTCCTAGGACTGATTCAATGCCCGGGTCCCCACCCTTTACTTCCTCCCACTTGCTACTATGAATGCTAAATCCATCTTCTTCCTTCTATCATCTAAGCCTATCCACCACCTTTTTTCTAGGTCACCTATCCTCTTTCCTCTTCAGGAACTGTATTCTATGAAACTCCTCTGATTCTTGTAACTTCACAATGCTTATTCCCTTAAGTATTTAAATGTGATTGAGTCTTTCTCAACTTTTAGGAAAACTTCCCCTCAATTCTACGGTGTCTTCCAACTCCCTTTTATCTTTCACTGCCAAACTCATTTGAGTCTATAACTTGCTGTCTCTCTCTGGCTCCTATTCCAACACTGAAATATGGTGTCCACCATTGCCAGTTCATTGAAATTTCTCTTGTCAACCAGCAGTTTCACCTGATCTTATCATTGGCTTCCATGACTCTCAGTCCAGGTGGGCTCTTTTAATTTTTTGCTTATTTGATTATTCAGCATTACTTGATCCTGTTGACTATTTGCTCCATTTGGGTCATTTCTTTGCCTAATTTCTATGGCACCACACTCTCAGGGGGTGTTTCCTGCCTTTCTGGAGCTTTCTTCTTTATCTGTGTCACATGTAGAAAGGTAATTGAGGTGAATTCTCAAAGATCTACTATAAGTATTGTAGCCTCTTTCACAATAGAAGGTAAATATAGTATCAGTTAACATCTATGGGATGCTAATAAACTTTTGATGATTCATTTTAGTCATTTTATTATTATCATTAAGTAATAGTGGTATATGGACCAAGGAAGACCTATTGTTTGACTCCAAGCCTATTTCCCCAGGAAATGCTGAATGCTTCCTCAGCACTATTGTTTTTGTCTTAATGTGATTCCTCATGGAACCTTCACAGGACCACCCTTAATTTCAACTTAAAGCCATTGTAGCAGTGTCAGTATGAGGTATTCATGTTATTATTAGTTTATATTTATCAGGCACCTGCTATATGCCAAGTATTTCACATTTTGAATTATCTCAAGTTCATTCTGGTAAAAGGTGGCATATAGAAATAATAACAATTTATTATTCTAGTTCTTAGAATAAGCCTGCAGAGTTAGATATTCTCATCTCCTAATATCACATTACAAAAGGTGGAATTCACTACCCTAATAATATCCTGATATCAAGTACCCTGAACCCATGTTCTTTCTACTGTACATACTTACATTCGTTGCTATAAAGAACACATTTCAAGATTATCTAAATAGTTAAATAATGACTTCTTATCCAGTCCTTTCTATTCCAATCCATGACTTTAAACTGTTGGCGGTGAAGTCAATATTGAAGACCTCACACTCCACTTTTTTTTTTTTTTTAATCCACTCAGGACTTCAGAGTCACCAGAAATATTTCTCAGATATATATATATATATATATATATATATATATATATATATTTTGTAATTTCCTCTTCCCTTGTATTAGTTGCTGATTTTTGAGTTTGACATCTCTGGTTCACTCTCCACTATGTGTCAAAAATGCACTCCAAAAAGAAAGCACACACTCTGATTGCCCTCCTCAGGGGCTGGCACAGTAATGAGATAGAAAAGACTGATGTCAGGAAACTATTATTCAAAAGAATGGGTAGAATTCAATTGGCTATTAGGTAACTAACTGGCTGGAAGCGGGGAGTGATTTTATCCTGCAGGAATATTTGACGATGTCTGGAGAATTTGGTTGTTACAACTTGGGGAATGGATACTGCTAGTGGCAACTAGTAAATAGAAGTCAGGGATGCTGCCAAACACTGTAACATGCACAGAACAACGCTAACCTCCTTCCCCCAGGACAAAGAATTTTCAGGCCCAAAATATCAAAAAAACAAAGATCAAGAAGCCCTGTTGTAGAGAAAGAGGGAAAAGGAAGAGAAAAGTGATTTTGCAATTCTGAGTCTCTGTGACTCCAGATATGGAGATTTCATTGAGAACAATTAGAAACCAAGAAGTTTCACTGAATTATTGGATAAGGGGATGAATCATTTCAACCAGCTTGAGCTTGAGGTTAATGGGAGAGACACAGCTGGCAGAACCAGTAGGCAGAGATGCTGTTAAACTGAAGCGAGTGGGAGAGGAAATGGGAATATAGAAGTAATTCACCTTGGGGTGATAGTTGAGACCACAAAAGTGGTTGAAATATTCAAGGACATGTGGGAAAAGAAGAGTAAAGGCATTTTACTGGTACTTTGGAAACATAAATCCTTCACATAAATAGTGAATTTTTAAGTGATATACTGTAAAAATTATTCCTGTAATGCCCATCTGTTTCAACATGAGGAATCAAGATTTGAATACTAATCTTTCTAAAATAAAGGTTCCTTGACAGATTTAATTTTACTCATCTTAACAGCTTACTTCTTTTACCTTGTTACCATTCTTTTCTATTTGAAGCAGAGGTTATCAAATTTGGTATTTATTTTTGCTTAGGGTTTACATGTAAAGATTATAACATGTCAGGGGCAAGAGGGATTGAAGACATTTTTGCTGTAAATAAAGATCAGATATAAAGGATTCCATAAAGAGGAGTGTAGCCTAGTCTTACTGTATGTTTGTCTACTTTCTGGCTTGGTTTCAAAGCACTTAATAGTTTCAGTTTATAATTGCTAAACATGGAAACATTGAAACACCACACCCTTGGGTTGCTTATAATGAATAGTGTCTTTAGCACAAGCATATTTTTATCAAAGCACCTAGAGACAGCCAGCCACACCCATCACGTTATTAATCAGCCGCATTCTCTAGTTGCCTAGGCTTACTTTGCAGAATGTGCGGAGTTGAGGGGGTTCTCAGTTAAGCAACTTGCAGCTGAATTATTTTAATGACCCTGGCCGAGAATCATTCCCTTGCACCCCTTCCTCCCACTGAAGAAAGACCCGTCATCATATTAAGAAGTTCTTATTTATGAATGCTTCTGACTTTATTTATCTGATCCTAGAACACTCATAGGTTGTTTGGAAATGTTGGTACTGAAAAATTCAATGCAGGCAGAGAGAACACCCACTGGTTCTGTAGAAGGGTGACTTGGCACCCACTGGGGCCTTCCAAGGTCTTCAGGCACAGTGAGGTTTGTAGTTTCCCAGATTGGAGGAACCAGTTTGGTTCCTCTTAGCTCCCTTATAAAAATTTTTTGCCTTAATTGCTGTGTCTTGTGAGTATTCATAGCTTCATCTGCTCTGTCTTTTGAATAATATTTACCACTTTGTTAGCTATGGGGCCTTAAAAATAGTCTTAACCTTATTAATCAAATAGATGTCTCATAATGCTGAATAACACATGACCCACACATACTAAGAATAAACTGAATAGTGCCATGAAATCCTTCACCCACGTTACCGGAAATGTATGGAATGCAAAACTGGATCCCAGCTGCAATTTTGTCTGCAGGGATGGCTCTTCATGTTGGCAGAGGAAGCCACCTACTCATAATTCATTAGCAGCGTCTAAAAATAAATGTCTGTGTGGAAGTTTCTCCTGTAGACCCACTATTGTATCTGAAACTCTCATCATTAGAGTGAATTCTTTGTCTAAGACATCATATCAGTAAGAGCACCTTTAAAATGCATAGAAATATCCTGCAAGAGTAGAAACACTAATTCAATTGAAGCCCATTTTTATTTTAGCTCAGATACATTTTTCTTTTCCTTTATTCTAATTTTACCCTTCTTTCTTAGAAAGTAGAGCTCTGAGAAAATAGGAGTTAGGAAAGTATTCTATCAAGGTAAAAAATCAGCAATGTTCAGGCATAATGGACATTGTTAGTGGGGCCCATTGTGATGGTGGCAGATGGACAAGGCAGAGGAGAGTTGCCGTGGTTTCAAGAGTGCTTGCAGGTGGAAGCAGTATTGTCTGCATGGGAAAGCATGCTTGGTGATACTGCCTTTGGGGACCTATCCTCAGAGACACTAATAGGGGTCATTTCTAATAATAACAACATGAATACTGCTACCAAAACAACAAATTCAAGTACTGTTCATAGGATGTCAGGATTTAAGCTGTATGTTTCACATTCATTGTCTCATCTAATTCTTACAACAACTACAGATGAATAAACTCAGAAAGGGTAAAACCCACTTAGGTACGAAATTAAGTGGTAGAATTGGGATTTGAGATCAGGTTGATCTTATTCCAAATTCATGATAGTAACCGTTATTCATATTGCCTCTTTACTATGTTTCCCTTCAACACCTCTTGAAACTCATGCTTCAGCTGTGTGTTCTTTTCTCTGACTAGAATATCTCAACCCTGTTTTATAGATGCTAGAATATTTTTATTTTTTTGAGGACCAGGTCAAATGGTAAAATCTCACCTCCTTAAAAATTTTCTTTAATGTACGATATATTGCATTTGTTATTACAACTAACTGGGAACATATCACTCCATTCCCTGCTAGAAAGTGAGACACTTGAGATAGAAAAGAATTCTTTTTTTAATAATGGTTGTAGCACAGAGTCTAACTTTGTCATCTGAACACAGTAATTAATCAATAGACATAAATTTGGTCGTAGGTGTCCTATAAAATTGGGGAATAATAATGGATCCACCTGTATCCATTTTAGAAGGCAGAAAATTTATATAGTACTTTCAGATATATTTCTTTTTTTATTAACTAAAATTTTTATCAGTTGTCCAGACAATTTTTATCCAAGTCACTAACTGCGAGTGGATAAATGGATAATTGAATCTTATTGAATCCTCAAGTGACATAAAGATAGAAAAAGGTATATACAGTCATAGGCTATATAACAACATTTTGGTCAACAACAGGTTGTATATATGACAGTGGTCCCATAAGATAATACCATATTTTTTTCTATGTTTATGTATATTCAGCCTAAAAGCAGATAGTCTGCATAAATGCAGAATGTCAGTGTTTTTGTCCTAAGCGTCCCATGGAGCTATCAACTACTTTTGGTTCTTAACAAAGGGCAAGTTGAGGTACACTCACCCATCCACATACTCTCACAGTTTGGCTGATTTAGTTTAACAGTTAACATATGGTAAATAATGCCAATTTTTCAATGTTTAGATATATTTAGATACACAAATACCATAATGTTACAATTGCCTACAGTATTCAGTACGGTAACATGCTGTACAAGTGTGTAGCCTAGGAGCAATAGGCAATATACCATATAGCCTGGGTGTGTGGTAGGCTATACCATCTAGGTTTTTGTAAGTATACTCTGTGATGTTCACACAATGACAAAATCACCTAATGACATATTGCTCAGAAACTATCCCATTCATTAAGTGATGCATGACTATATATGTGTGTGTGTATATATACATATATATTCTTTTCTGTTTACACCTTTAAGAATCTGTAATTGTGAAAACTTTGCCAAGGGGGAACATACCATAATGTAAACACTGTAAGAATGAGGAAAACAAAATGCTTGCCAATTTATTATCTAAAGAATCTATGAATAAATAATGTGGATGGGTGTAAAAAGATACAAACATGTATCGTACAGATAGAAAAACGCCATACAAATAATTTTAAAGGAGACATATAGAGGGGCTGTAAGTGTGGGAAACACATCACATGTGGTCCTAGAGACATAAGTGAAACATCAGAGAAATAAGTGGTTGCTTTCCGTGGTAGTCCTGGGGACCCAGAGATGTGTGTGTATTTCCTCATTTTTAAGTTCTGTTTTGTGAGCTTCAATGATAGTGAGCTCTTTAAAAAATGAAAACAAGATGAATATGTCTTCCCACCTACTTATACATTTTTTTAAAATGAGAAATTATGCTTCTTTTAAGTTTCTCAATATTAAATATAAATTAGAAACAGAAATGCTTCTAAAATGGAGAAAAGCTTATCAAGTGTCCTGTTATCTCTACAGTTAAAGGTCTATAAAGGAGTCCTGCAGGAAGAGTTTTAATAACGGTTAAATTAAATCAGCCAAACTGTGTTATGTGTGTGTGTGTGTGTGTGTGCGTGTGTGTGTGTGTGTGTGTGTGTGTGAGAGAGAGAGAGAGACAGAGAGAGAGAGAGAGAGAAAGTGTGCGTGTGTGTGTGTGTGTGCGTGTGGATGGATGTGTGAGTGTACCTTAACTTGCCCTTTCTCAACAACCAAAAGTAGTTGATAGCTCCATGGGAGGCTTAGGACAAAAACACCAACACCCTGCATTTATGCAGGCTATCTGGTTTTAGGCTAAACATCATCTATCTGTCCATTCATTCACTCCATGTATAAAAATTCAGAACCAACTACCTGTCAGGTGTATTGCCAGGCTATGGATGCAAATATGAACGTGCCATAGACTTAGTCATGCACATGACTAGTCTGGTGTAATTGTAGGTGTAATTGTCAACCAAAAATGTTACTAATATTCTAAAAAGTGTTCTATATGCAGATCTGGTACAATTTTAACCTTAGATCCTCGTTGGATGCTGTCCTTGAAACATTCGCTCAAGAAGACCCATCCAGTACTGATTGCTGCGTGCCACGTGATTCTTTGCTGATTGTGTGAAAAGTCTTTAAGTGGTAAAAACAGGTTGCACCAGCAATTGACTGAGCTTGATGGCCACTAATAAGAGTCATAGTTAGGGGCTATCCTATCCTAAATGACATCTGAGTCATCTCAAGAGCCTTGTATTTCTAATTTGGATGTTAAACCAGCAGAGAGCTGTAAGTGAAATGCTTAGGATCCATCAGCTTACCTAAATCTTAGTTTTGCACCATTGTATGCACAGAAAGGAATCACATTGATTCATCCCTTTTACTCTGTTTCTCTGCTCTAACTTGTAGAGCACTATCACTTAATGATTACACAGATAGCTTGAAACTACACTTTCCATGTTCAGCACTTAGATCCACCATTTACTTGCTGGGTGACTTTAGACAAGTTATTTAACCTGTCTCCATTTTCTCAACTGTAAATGTAAAATAACAACTGAAGATAAGATTATTGTGTGGATTTAATTAATTAATGCATGCAAAGTAATTAGAACAGTGCCTGGCACATAGCAGTGCTATTATTACATTACTAAGTTTTTATGACAATTGTTTCTGCTAGGCCCAAAGAAGACATCAGACTTCCTCTTAATATAGCACTCTGGACACCACTGTCATCAGATCGTATTTGGCATGCAAAGCGAAGTTCATTTGTCATCTTTATTTTATATAGATATAAAAGATCTTTCTTTTTACTATTATGAACCTGGGGAGAAGGCCTCTGAAAAGTCAGCTCTAAGCAGTTTTGTAGGATATTGCTCTTATTAATCTGTTCACTGATCCTTTTTTGGAAGATATCTCATAACTCAGGGGTAGTATACCTCCCAGAGGTATTTGCATTTTAACAGAGACTTACTGAGGATATACACAATTTCATAATCCTTAGGTATGATTTACTGATGGTGACTTTCCAGGCAACATGATAAATAATGAGGGATCTTGGATCTCCTAAGAAGAGCTAAGACACTCAGAGGGGCTAAAGTGGACCAAGTCAGTTGCATCCCTTGGCTATCTGCAGGGGCAAATCTTTCCTGCAGAAAACTTCCCCCAATTACTAGTGAAAGAGTACAGAACTTCTACAATTAAGATCAAGAAATGAGCTCACAATCAAAGATCCTTAAATGCGTGAGGAGGCAGTCATTCTGATTTAGAGTTCTAGGATTGATGGATAACAGATTTAGACCCCTAAGATATTTGAGTTTTTCACACATTGTGTGTGTGTGTGTGTGTGTGTGTATACACATAAAATATTACATAGACTATTACATATAGCAATCCTATATGTGCTAATTAAAGATGTCAAGAATGCAAAAAGAACAAAGAAGTATTAGGAAAAAACAAGTGAAAATAAAAAGTGAAAAATTCTAAGTATAAAAAACAGTGTCAAAATAATTATAAAATAAAAACTATAAAGATTCCTGAAATTAAAAAAAATCAATAAAAGAAAATAAGTTAAAAAAAAAAAGATTGTTAAAATACACAAAAACACCTAAGCTGGAAACCTAAATATTTGGTAATAAAAGTGCCCATCTTTAAAAAAAAAAAAAAAAAAAAAAAAAAAAAAAAAAAAAAAAAAAAAAAAAAGATTGTTAAACAGCATTTTAGAACCAAAGTTAGAATGAAAAGATATAATGTAGAGAATGGAAGAGTAACAATAATGGATATGAGTCTTCCAGAACTGACAGAAAGCCATGAATCCTCAGATTTTGGAAACATAATGTACTCTAAGATAAATAAGTAAAAAGAAATTTATGTCTAGACACATTTTTGTGAAATTGCAGAACATCGAAGACAAAAACACCTTAAAAGCAACCAGAGAGAAAGAACAATTAAACTGAAACAGTAAGTGGAATGACAGTATTCTTCTCAATAGCCATAATTGAAGCTAAAAGACAATAGAATAATATCCTCAAAGATTTGAGAAGAAATAGTAACTCTCAATTATATACTAAGCATAACTATCATTTAAGAATGAAGGAAAAATAAGATATTTTCAGAAAATTTAGAGTTAAAAACTGAGTTTTCTACCAAATCCCACCAAAACTACTGTTTTAAAGAAACTTTAAAGTAGTGCTTCCAAAACCTTTTGGTCTTCAGCCCTTTTTACACTCTTCAAAACTATTGCAGGACTGAGTAGAACATTGCACCTACCTCTTGTATTATCCTGGATAGAGCTGGAACCCATTCTACTAAGTGAAGTGTCACAAGAATGGAAAAACAAGCACCACATGTACTCGCCATCAAATTGGTATTAACTGATCAAAACTTAAGTGCACATATTGTAATAACATTCATTGGGTGAGGGGCAGATGGGAGGGGGGTGGAGGGGATGGGTATATACACACCTAATGGGTACGGTGTGCACTGTCTAGGGGGTGGACACACTTGAAGCTATGACTCGAGTGAGGCAAGGGCAATATACATAACCTAAGCATTTGTGCCCCCATAATATGCTGAAATTAAAAAAAATAAAAAAATAAATTAAAAAAAATTAGTGCGGGACTAAAGAATTTTTGTTCATGTGCGTCATACCTATCAATATTTACCAAATGAGGTTTTACAACTGAGAAATTAAAAATAGTATTTATGTGTTCATTTAAATGTAATGTATTTTTATGAAAATAACAATATATTTTAAAACACAGTGAGAAGAATGATATTGTTTTACATTTTTACAGATGTCTTTAATTTCTGGCTTAATAGTAGAGTGATTCTCGTATCTTCTTTTCGTTCAGTCTCTTTTGATATCTTATGCCATGTACTTCTGGAAGGCTTCACTGAGAGAGTGAGAGCGGAAAAGGCAGATAAGTTTTAGTGTTCTTATAAAAATAATTTTGACTTCACAGATCCTTTGGTAGGGTCTCAAGCCTAGCCTCCACAAGGGTCTCTATACCACACTTTGAGAACTGCTATGTCTAAAATATGTCCTACAAGAAGAACAAACAGGATCCTAGAAGGAGATGAGATATAAGAAGTAATGCTAGTAAGAATAAAATAGCAAACATATGTAAAATTTCAAATAAATATTGTGTAAATATAACAATGACGTTTAACTGGGGGAGTACACATGAATATGGATGATATATTAATGTATGTATTTTGAATGAGAAACAGATAGTAATGATAATAACGATACTAATAATATTAATAATAGACGCTATTTATTGAAAACTGCAACATATCAGGTACTATACTAAGAACCGTCATTTAATCCTGACACTAACCTTGTTACATAGCTACTCTTAAAGTAACTCGCCTAAGGTAACAAAACCAGGAAATGATGGAGCCGTGATTCTAAACCATGCAATCTGACTCCAGAGACTACAATGGATTAGAATGGTACCATACGTTACAAAATAGAAATGTAGTGGTGGAAGGTAACTTGGCTAAAGGAATAAATAAATTCGTATCTAATGGGTGACTATTATATGCTCATTTCAAGACTAGATACTATGGAGAATTGTAAAAGTCCCCATTCTTATGAGGTTTGTAGTATTGTGGGAATAAAATAAAATGTCTTAGACTCATGGAAATGTATATATTACAGCATAAAATCATGCTTTAATAGCTAAGGGCATTTCTAAGCAGTAGCATTGTGGAATGGTTTGGGGACACGTCATGGAGGAAAAGGCTTTGAGATCATCTTGGAAGGTAAGTGGACTTTGGATCAGTAGAGAGGTAGTAGAAGGGATTTCAACAGACATTTGAGCAATGGAAAAAGACAGAATAATACTAACCTATGAAGGGGACCATAATGAAACTTATTTGACCTACAAATAAAATTTCCTTAGGGAAAGTTTAAGCCAGGTAGCCGCTAAACTTGGACCAGACTCTGGAAGTCATTGAATACAAAGATGAGATGAGCCTTGAAATTTAAAAAGAAAAACCAGAACTTGTGCAAAATCATCTAAAGGAATAATTATCAAACAATACTAAGTAGTTAAACGTTGAAGAGACCACACTCGAACAATGAGAAGCCTGTCATGTGTGGTATATGAAATGAGAGTTATTACAGACTTTTTCAAATTTCATGTTGGTCATGTCCTGTGACCCTCTCATACCCCTCATCTTTCCGGAGTTGTAACAATCTCCTGCCTATGTGATCTTTTGCAGTGTTTCCTCTTCTTTTTATCAATTCTCTATATTCATCTGGTCATCAAATTTTTGTGTCTTTGAGTTGGGTTTTGTGTTGCTGAAAAATGCTTGATGTTGTTGTCTACAGGAAATAAATCCAATGTGATGAGGGAACAAATACTCTTAAGACCTGGAATAACAAGATCTTTTTGGGCTGCTCTATTGATTACACGTGACCTGAATCAGCTCTTTATTCTTCAATTTTCCCGTCTCTGAACTAAGGAGAGCAGCCACATTACTGCTAGATAATGTTGAAAATCATTGACTCTTTCTGATAAAGGAGGATTGTTAGAAATCATTGACTAAAATCTCAAAACTTTTCATTGCTATTTTAATTTAAGCAACACTGTGCCATACGTTACATTTTAATTACTAGCTAGGTTTCTAAATGTAGACTGTAATTTGATAAAATATCTGTAATGTAGGCAAGCTACTATAGCTAAATACCCTTGCCATTTGCTTATACATATTGTATGTATACACATGTACCATATGTACACATATGGTGAATTGCTATATTGCTGTAAGACTTAGACCTGTCTTTTTAGCGGTTCCATTTGCGGAGGTTCAGAACAGTGTTTATAGTAGTAAGAAAGAGAAGAACAGGAATGGCTTAGGAAAGAATAAAAATCTGCAGCTTTTATTCCTCAACCATCCTAGTCACATGCATCCTATACCTGACTCTGATCATAGTAACAGTTAGCATGAATATGGTGCTTTATAGTTCACCAAACACTGTTATATAATTTTCACTGGGGTAGTCAGGCACTTAAGTGTGGGAACAAGGCCAGTGTAACAACGGCATATGAGTAATGGAGTGCTGAAGGAAGTTGATGTGAGTCCATGAGCTAGGCAGCATCTAGTATACTGCAGGACAAGTATTTGGTGATAATGAGTTTGGTTTTTGTTATATATGCAGTGGGAAGTCACTGAAAGATTTTGAGCAGGAGAGTGACATAAATTAATTTATGTACTTAAAAGTCTCCCAGGCTGCTGCATGGAAATGGATTATAGGAGGATATGGGTGAAAGCACAGAGAATAGTCAGGAAGCTGCTAAAATAGCCTGGCTGAGAGATGGTGGTGGCCTGGGTAGATTTACTTTGAAGCTAATGAAGCTCAAGCATCATGGCCCCTTGCTTGCATGAGACCTTCTTAGCAATGTATTACAGGGTTATATGTCTTTGAGATATTTGCAAAAATAAGACATTTTAGCTTTTACTGTTGACACAGATGTTTCTTTCCACTCTCACTCTGCCCCCTCAAAACGCTCACTTGGGTGGGGTAATATTGGAATAGCTGTGGGCATTTTTTGGGATTCTGTCAAGGAGAAGTTGAGTCAGGCATATGTCATTTTAACTATGATTTGGAAAGTTATTTTGGAACAATTCCATTAAACAAATAAAAGGTACTTTTTGATAACCTTTACATTTATTGAAGAAGCAGAGAAATACAGGTTAAAAACTAATGAGATGAATGCTATTGAGCCACAAAAATGAATGAAATCATGTCTTTTGCAGCAACTTGGATGGAACTGGAGGCCATTATCCTAGGTGAAGTATCTCAGGAACAGAAAACCAAATACTGCATGTTCTCATTTATAAGTGGGAGCTAAGCTCTGGCTACGCATGGTCATATAAAATGGTATAGTAGACATTGGAGTCTCTGAAGGAGGGATGAAAAATTACATATTGAGTACAGGGTACATTATTCAGGTGATGAGTACACTAAAAGCCCAGACTCCACCACCATATAATATATATCCATGTAAAAAATTCCACTCGTACCCTCTAAATCTATTGAAATAAAAAAATTAATTTAAAAAATTTTTAAAAAATTTAAAAAACGAAGTAATAAGGATTAACAATGAAATCATTAGAAATTGTCTGACATCCAGAAGCTAACTGTACAATTTCCCAAATTTTCAAATTTTATTCTTTCATTGAGGGGAAGAGACAAATTTTGCATAGAAATACAGTTGGCCCTCTGTATCTGAGGGTTTTACATCCTTGGATTCAAACAACCTTGGATCAAAAATATTAAAAATAAAATAACACTACAACAATAAAAATGATACAAATAAAAATGCAGTATAGCAACTATTTACATTGTATTAAGTGTAAGTAATCTGGGGATGATTTAAAGTAGTTGGGAGGGTGTGCATAGGTTATATGCAAATACCACACCATTTTATATGAGAGACTTGAGCATCTTCCAATTTTGGTATACAAAGGGGGTACTGAAACCAATCCCCCATAGATGCCGAAGGACCCCTATAACTGATAGCTCATTGATTACTTGATAACACAATTAATGAGGAAGAGTGAATAATATGAACATACTGGGAAAAAATTTAAATTTCTTGCTGATTGACAAGATAGAAATAACATAAAACTCATACCACACCATTCTCAATTAGAGCAGCAACAACAAATTGCCTAATGAGTTTTGATGATTCAAAGAGTATTTAAGATTAGTCACTTAAATTAGTCACTGATCACCTGTATGATTAGTCATAGAAAACTTGAAATACTCCTAAATCTTATAGTTCATCTATAAAAGAAACTAGACAGTGGTCTTTCCAAATTTGACAAAAATCTCAAACATTCTCATAATACTACAATAACATGTTGTAAACCTGAAATAAACATTTTAAACAATCAGTAACTATCCTCAACTTGTGGAGGAAAGACTGAATTATCTATTATCTTTACCAAAAGCTGTTTTACATATTGTCATATAAAGAGGTGATCAAAGAGTATGTAGCCAAAGCATGTAGGAAAAATTATAGAGATGTGTAAACATGTTGATTGATAAAAATAGCATATCATCTTCCTGGAATTTTGTAAAGTTTGCAGTATTTTTCAATTAAAAAAATTTTTTTTAGTGTGTAATTTCTCTTCTCACCCTAAATATAATACATTCTATTTTTAACCTAATTTTGTATTTTTAGCTTTGTATGCCCTTTATTTACATGTGGCCTCCCAAATTGCATAAGCATGGGACCCCACAAAACTTGGATCTGCCACTTAGACTTGGGTTGAGATGGAAAAAAAGAGGATATATTTAGGGTGGATTTTGGAAATAGAATAAATGCTTATAAGATTGTCTTATTGAAAGGCTGTAACCCATTTCTGAGGGGTGAGTGAGTTAAAATTGAGAAATAAAATAAGTCCTCTAAAGTTGTACAACTTGGAACTGGCTAACTAGGATTTGAATCCTGATGTGTTACGCTCAAATGCCTCTGTTCATTGTCACATGTGAAGCTTCAGTTTCCTTAGGGTGCTTTTGAGGTTTCATTTAAATGAGGCCTACAAAGCGCTTCCTGTGGTATCCAGCATACTGTTGAGTGTTCTTGGGATGTTGCTATTCTGAAGACGATAAGAGGGTTTATTCTTTACATGTGCATGGCTTTTTAAAATTGGGAAAATTTTCTCTGTCCATTTGCCAGTCTCTCTGCAGGAGTCAGGCCACTTTGCTGTAGGTTTCCAGTTTTTCAGGGAATAAAGGAATCTCTTCATCGCTCCCTACTTGTTATTTGTCAGCCAGCCAGCGCCCAGTGCTAGGAGTGGCTGCTCGTAAACAGCAGAGCCCTTTGGCTGACCGGCCTATGGAATGTCAGCAGTGGAACTACTTGGCCGAACCTGCACATGGGACAGAAACCGTACGTGCTCCAGTAAGGGTGTTGGTGGTACTTTCAGTCTTAAAAGAGGTGGGAGAAGAGAGTCATAAGTATCCTAATGATGCAAGAACAGGGCAAACCTTTGGGCCTCTAGAGTGATTCTCAGATAACCCTATCTAGTTTGTTTAGATTATTTTAGGCAGATTTAAGGTGAGGGAGTGAGGTGAGATGAGTCTAATTTTTAAAGATTTTACATCCTCAAAGTGATTTGTTATTGACACTTATTTCAACATCTCACAATTCTTCTAATATCTTTGGATTTCTCAATTACTTCTGTAAAACTTATTTTAACATCTGACAAGTGGGAATAGTAACATTTATCTTTTGGAAACTAAAATTTTATTTGTGTTTTTATTTTGTGTTTTCATAATTAATTACTACTTTATCACCCAACAAGCTCCTCCCACCTTTTTAAAAATTTTAATTTTTTATTCCAACAAGAGAGAATTGAAGGCTTTGGGATCTACAGACACATGCTTAAATACACGCACAAGTTCTTTTTGCTAGAAGTAAATACAAGCTCTAAAAATGGAGTGTTTTCATAATGTTCTATTCCATCTCCATACAGCAAGAGCCACTGCTTCTGTTCTCCCAGGCCACCACACCCTTAAGTGGTCATAATAAATCCTATGGGCTCCCAGCTGCTAGCGGTTTGCTAGAAGAGATAGCACTTATTCCTGTTTGTTCTTTCCTTGCTGGTATTATGCTTGTTGTGCTTTTAAATTAGGTTAATGCCTGATGCAGATTTCAGTTATAATTTGAATTGTCCTTTAATTACTCTTTCTCCACCTCCTCTTTAATGAGCGTGGCATCCTCACACAAGGGCTGGGACAACTTCTTTCTCTATTCTTCAGCAGACCCACATTCTACTATTAGAGCTTTGTTTCATCCCTGGGAAGTAACACAAACCAACTGTGACTTCATTCTTTCTGGTTCTCCCCAATGTGGCACTTGAAATTACATAAAAGATGGATCAATGAAACTGAGAGGAAAACCAAAAGAAAAGAGAGATGATTCAGAATTAAAGAAGGATTCTGTCAGGATGGACTTTTTTTATTTTTTGACAAAACCTTATTTCTTGAGTTTCTCCTTCCTGTATAACTTTATTTAAAATATATGATGAGATTAAACAATAAATGTTTTAAATATAACATTAAAAATTAAATATTTCTTCCTCATTTGTATAGTAGTATCAAAAAAAACCTTAAATATTTCTTGTCCAAATCTTATGGTAGGTAAGAAAATTATCTTAGAAATTGAGTAATAAACTTCTGTCTTCAGGTTGAAGGACCATTTGGTATGAACCGATTTTTGTTTTGGCGCAGTACAAAAATTCAAAACAATTCAATATAAAAATATAACAATTTTTGTACTGGAAACTTTATTTCTTGTAACTGAAAAGAATTAACCTTGCTCTGAGTTTCTAATGGGGAGATTATGTTTTTTATTTACCCTGTACCCCTCTAAAAATGAATATACACACAGACACACATGCACACACATGTCTACATAAACATCATTCCTGTTATGCTGAAAAGTGTGCTTGTACTTACACAAAGGAAATAGGTGGCTTTTTTCCCCTTTGGTCTGATGTCAGTATTTTTTAGCTACAATTGAATGAAAGCCCCAACAAGGACAAAAGATGATGTCACTTTTCTTTTTAATACAGAATGTGCAGGCCCTCCAGTAAGCAGCCCATGGTCTCCATTTCATTTCCATCTGCAGAGAAACTAGGGAAGCTGGAAGTCTAAATCCCAATGACAAACCTCTTCCCTTTGCTGTGATAGTCTTAGTTCAAGTGAGATCACTTTAGGAAAGTTTAGGTGAATGTGAAAGTGACAGTAGGGATCCTGGAGCCAACGTCTTAAGCTTTGCATCACTTCCTTCATAGAAGACCATGGAAGTTTTCTTTTTCTTTTTTTCTTTTATTTTAGAATATTATGGGGGTACAAACGTTTTGGTTACATGATTTGCTTTTGTGCAGTTTGAGTCAAAGTTATATGGGTGCCCATTACCAAGAAAGTGTGCATTATACCCACTGGCTGTGAATTTACCCATCCCCTCCTCCCACCTGCTTGGTTTCCCTTGAGTTTTACTACTATACGTGCACACGAGTGTTGATCAATTAGTTCCAGTTTAATAGTCAGTACACATGGTATTTGTTTTTCCATTCTTGCGATACTGCACTTAGAAGAATGGTCTCCAGTTCCATCCAGGTTGTTACAGAAGGTATTCACCAATTTTTTATGGCTAAGTAGTACTCCATGGTATACATACACCACATTTTATTAATGCACTCATGTATTGGTGGACACTTGGATTGATTCCACATATTTGCGACTGTGAGTGGTACTTCCAGAAACATTTGAGAGCACATGTCTTTTTGGTAAAATAATTTTTTTCCTTCAGGTAAATACCCAATAGTGGGATCGCTGGGTCAAATAGTAGGTCTACTTTTAGTTCTTTGAGGTATCTCCATAATATTTTCCATAGAGGTTGTGCTAGTTTACAGTCCCACCAACAGTATATAAGTGTTCCCTTCTCTCCACATCCATGCCAGCATCTGTTGTTTTTGGACTTTTTGATAAGAACCATTTTCGTTGGAGTTAGGTGATATCTCATTGTAGTTTTTTTTCCCAGCATATTATGAGGGTACAGATGTTTAGGTTACGTATGTTGCCCTTGCCCCCCTCTCCTCCCCAAGTCCAAGCTTCAAGCATGTCCATCCCCCAGTGTGCATCGCACTCTTTGTGAATGCATATACCCATCCCCTCCTCCCCACACCCCCATCCAACATCCAATAAATGTTATTCTTATATGTGCACTTATGTGTTTATCAGTGAAACCAATTTGCCAGCGAGCAGATGTGGTGCTTATTTTTGCATTCTTGGGATAATTCACTTAGTTTTGATTTGCATTTCCCTGATGATTAGAGATGTTGAACACTTTTTCATATGTTTATTGGCCATTAGTCTATCTTCTTTCGAAAAGCTTCTTTTCATGTCTTTTGCCCACTTCTTTAGGTTTTTCTTTTTCTTTTTCTTTTTCTTTTTTTTTTTTGCCTATGTGCGTGGTGTTTTTTTGAGGTTCTGGTTATCAGCCCTTTATTGGATGTATATAGCATGCAAATATTTTCTTCCATTCTGTAGGTTATCTGTTCACTCCATTGGCTATTTCTTTGGCTGTACAGAAGCCTTTTAATTTAATCAAGTCTCATTTGTTAATTTTTGTTGTTGCTGTGATTGCCTTTGGAGTCTTCTTCATAAATTCTTTGATATACCAGTATCTAGAAGAGTTTTTCCAACATTTTCTTCTAGAATTCTCATAGTTTCAGGTCTTAGGTTTAAGTCTGTTATCCATCTTGAATTAATTTTTGTGAGTGGTGAGAGGTATGGATCCCGACTCAGTCTTCTACATGAGGCTATACAATTTTCCCAGCACCATCTTTCTCAGTGTAGGTTTTTGTCTGCTTTGTCAAAGACTAGATGGCAATATGGGGCTGGTTTTATGTCTATGTTCTCTGTTCTGATCCATAGGTCCATGTCTCTGTTTTTGTGCTAGTACCAATCTCTTTTGGTTACTATATCCTTGTAGTATAGCTTGAACTCTGGCTAAACTGATGCCTCCCAATTTGCTCTTATTGCTTAAGGTTGCTTTGGCTATTTGGGGTCTTTTCTAGTTCCATACGAAGAGAAGAACTATTTTTCCTAGATCTGTGAAAAATGACACTGGTATTTTAATGGAGATTGAATAGAAACTGTAGATCACTGTGGGTAATTAGGCATGTTAACAATGTTGATTCTGCTGATCCATGAGCATGATATGTTTTTCCATCTGTTTATGTCCTCTGCTATTTCCTTCCTCAGTGTTTCATAGCTATCTCTATAGAGGTCTTTCACCTCGTTAGTTAAATAAATTCCTAGGTATTTTATTTTCTTTGTTGCTATTGTAAAAGGTATTGAGTTTTTTATTTGATTCTCAGCTTGACTGTTGTTGGTGTATATGAATGCCATTGATTTATGTACATTGATTTTGTAACCTGAAACTTTACTGAATTAGTTTATCAATTCCAGGAGTATCTTGACAAACTCTTTGGGGTTTTCTAGATATAAGATTATATCATCAGAAAAGAGTGACAGTTTGACCTCTTCTTTCCCCATTTGGATACCCTTGATTTTCTTTCCTTGTCTGATTGTCTGGATAGGACATTCAGTACCGTGTTGAACAGAAGTGGTTGATAGTGGGCAACTTTGTCTGGTTCCAGTTCCAAGGGGAATGCTTTTGATATTTCCTCATTCAATATGATGTGGGCTGTGGGTTTGTTGTATATGGCTTTTATAATTTTGAGATAAGTCCCATCCACGCCTATTTTGTTAAGCATCCTTATCATAAAAGGGTGCTGGATTTTGTCAAGTGCTTCTTCTGTATCTATTGAGAGGATTTATGTGGTGAATTACATTTATAGATTTGCATATGTTGAACCATCCTTGCATCTCTGGGATGAAGCCTACTTGGTCATGGTGAATTATTTTTTTGATTTGCAGCTGAATTAATTTTTCTAGATTTTATTGAGAATTTTTACATCTATATTTATAAGGAATCTTGGTCTGTAATTTTGTTTTTGTTGTATCCTTTTCTGGCTTTGGTATCAAGGTGATATTGGCTTTGTAAAATGAGTTGGGGAGGATTCTTTCCTTCTTGATGTTATAGAATAATTTCTGCAGTATAGGGGCCAGTTCTTCTTTGAAGGTCTGGTAAAATTCAGGTGTGAAAACATCAGATCCAGAACTTTCTTTTGTTGGAAGATTTTTTTATTGCTGCTTTAATTTTGATACTTGATATTGGTCAGGAATTCTATTTCTTCCCGATTGAGCCTAGGGAGGCTATGTGCTTCTAAAAATTTGTCTATTTCTTCCATGTTTCCTAGTTTTTGGGCATAGAGGTTTTTATAGTATTCAAAGATAATGTTTTGTATTTCCATGGTATCAGTTGTGATTTTTCCTTTTTCATTTCTGATTGAGTTTATTAGAGTTCTTTCTTTTCTGCTTCTGGTTAATCTAATGAGAGGCCTGTCAATTTTGTTTATCTTTTCAAAGAACCAACTTTTTGTTTTAGTAATGTTTTGTATAATTCTTTGTTATCAATTTCATCTAGCTCTGCTCTGATCTTTGTTATTTCTTTTATTCTGCTTGGTTTGGGATTGGTTTGCTCTTCCTTTTCCAGTTTTTTGAGAGGATTCATTAAATTCTTGATGTGTGATCTTTCTGTCTTTTCGATGTAGGCATTTAGGTCTATGAATTTTCCTCTCAGGACTGCTTTAGCTCTATCCCACAGATTTTTGATAACTTGTGTCCCTTTATTATTTAGTCCAAAGAATCTTTTGATTTCCATCTTAATTTCCTCCTTGACACAGCTATCATTCAGCAGTATGTTGTTTACTTTCCATGACTTCGTGTGTAGGTGAGTATTTGTGTTGGAGTTGATGTCTAATTTTATTCCTCTGTGGTCTGAGAAGATACATGGTATAATTTTTTTAAAAAATTTTTGAGACATGTTTTGTGGCCTAGCACATGATCAGTCTTAGAGAATGGTCCATGAGTTGATGAGAAGAATGTATGTTCAATGGTTTTTGGGTAGAATGTTCTATAGATGACTGTTAGGCCCATTTGTTCTAGAGTGCTGTTTAAATCTATTATTTCTTTGTTAATTTTCTGTTTGGAGGATCTTCCCCATTCTGTCAATGTGATGTTGAAGTCCCCATGTATTATAGTGCTGCTGTTCATCATTTTGTTTAGATCAAATAGGGTTTGCTTTATGTATCTGGGCACTCCTGTGTTGGCTGTGTAAATATTTAGAGTAGTTATGTTTTCTTGTTGAATGTTTCCCTTTATCATTATATAATGACCATCTTTGTCTGCCTTTACTTTTATTGATTTGAAATCTATGTTATCTGATATGGGAAGGGCTCTACCAGCTTTCTTTTGGTTTCTATTTGTGTAGAATATTGTTTTTCATCCCTTCACCTTGAGTCTGAATGAGTTTTTTTAGGTTAGATGTATTTCCTAGAGACAGCAGATACTTGGCTTGTATTTTTTATCCATTCAGCCAGTCTGTATCTCTTGAGTGGGGAGTTCAGGCCATTCACATTTATTCAAAGAATTGATAAGTTGGGTGGATTTCTGTTCATCCTGTTAACTAGAACTTTATTGTTCTATTTTATCTCTGAAACAAGCCATTGTGGTGTATGGTCTCTATGTTTATGTTTTGGGTGATTTTACACTGGTAGGTGTCTACTGTGTTGATCCATGTATGATGTAGTTCTGAGTACTTCTTGTAGGGTGGGTCTGGTCTTGACAAATTCCTTCAGTATTTGCTTGTCTGAGGTTTTTATTTCTCCCTCATATAAGGAACTTAGTTTTGCAGGAAAATTCTAGGCTGGCCATTATTCTGTTTGAGAATACCAAGAGTGGGGCCCAATCCTTTCTGGCTTATAAGGTCTCAGTTGCAAAGTCTGCAGTTAGTCTGATAGGTTTTCCTTTGTAAGTTACCTGATTTTTTCACCTTGCTGCTCATAGGAGTACCTCTTTTGTGTTTACTTTGGCAAGTCTAATGACTGTGTGTTATGGTGATTGCCTTTTTGTGATGACTCTTCCAGGGGTCCTTTGAGCTTCTTGTGCCTGGATATCTAGATTTCTAGCAAGGCCAGGGAAATTTTCCTCAATTATTCATTCAAATAGATTTTCCAACCCTTTTATATTTTCTTCTTCACCCTCAGGAATGCCTGTGATTCTTATGTTTGACTTCTTTACATAATCCTATATTTCTCATAGGTTTTGTTCATTCTTCTTATTTTTCTGTTCTTTCTCTTTGACTGATATGTTTAGCTCAAAGATGTTATCTTCAAGCTCCAAGGTTCATTCTTCTGCCCTGATCCAGCCAATTTTTAAGGCTTTCCACTGTGTTTTATAAATCCTTGAATGAATATTTGATTTGTAGTTCTGTTTGTTTTTTCTTTAATAATTTGATTTCTTTAGAGAATTTGTCATTCGCTTCTTGCATTGTTCTTGTGGTTTGTGTTGGGTTTCTATTTTCTCTTATATTTCATTGAGTTTCCTTACAATCCATATTGAAAATTCTTCATCTGTCATTTTAATTTTTTTCATTTAAGTTTGTATCCATTGTTAAGAGTTAGTATTTTCTTTTGGGAGTGTCCTCTTGCTTTGATTTTTCATTATTCTGGAGTTCTTTCACTGGTTCCTTCTCATCAGGCCTCTCAATTGAGAGCTGCAGGTAGTAGGGCTGGATTATGTACATTTCTTTGAGTCTCTAAAGATCGGTCCCTGACCATGCCATGGAGAGGAGTGCT
>RJWJ010011177.1:0-45094 GCA_004363605.1 Indri indri
GTCCATTCGGCCTAAAAGTTACATACTTATAATGAAAAGACTGCTCCTTTCTTATGTGTGTTTGACTAGAAAGTCTACTCCTTGCTTTCTTTCTCAAATTTCTGCAATTCTGTGTATTGCCCAATGTCTAGCAGCTTTCTCTGAGAGAATGTATGCGTTTGTATCTGTAACTCCATTCAGCCTAAAAGTTTCACACTTATAATGAAAAGACTTCTCCTTTCCTAGGTGTGTTTGACTACAAACTATACCCACTTCTTTCTCTCTCAAAGTTGTGCAATCCTGTATATTGCCCAACGTCTAGGAACTTTCTCTTAGAGAGTGTGTGCATTTGTCTCTGTAATTCAATTTGGCCTAAAAGTTACCTACTTATAGTAAAAATACTTCTTCTTTCTTAGGTGTGTTTGACTACAAACTATACCCACTCCATTCTTTCTCTATGATGTGCAATCCTGTAAATTGCCCAATGTCTAGCAGCTGTCTCTTAGAGAATGTATGCATTTCTGTCTATAACTCCATTCGTCCTAAAAGTTGCATACTTATACTGAAAAGGCTTCTCCTTTCTTAGGTGTCTTTGACTACAAACTATACACACTGCTTTCTTTCTCAAAGTTGTGCAATCCTGTGAATATCCCAATGTCTAGCACCTTTCTTTGAGAGAATGTATGCGTTTGTATCTTTAACTCCACTCAGCCTAATAGTTTCATACTTATAATTAAAAGACTTCTGCTTTCTGAAGTGTGTTTGACTACAAACTGTACACACTGCTTTCTTTCTCAAAGTTGTGCAATCCTGTAAATTGCTGAATGTCTAGCGGCTTTCTCTGAGAGAATGTATGCATTTGTGTCTATAACTCTATTCAGTCTACAAGCTGCATATTATAATGAAAATACTTCTCCTTTCTTAGGTGTGTTTCACTGCAAACTACACCCACAGCTTTTTCTCTCAAAGTTATGCAATCATGTAAATTGCCAAATGTCTAGCAGCTTTCTCTGAGAGAATGCATGCCTTTGTATTTGTAACTCCATTCCGCCTAAAAGTTACATATTATAATTAAAACTCTTCTCCTTTCTTAGGTGTGTTTGAGTACAAACTATACCTAATGCTTTCTTTCTCAACGTTGTACAATCCTGTAAATTGCCCAATGTCTAGCAGCTTTCTCTGAGAGAATGTATGCGTTTGTGTCTGTAACTCCATTTGGTCTACAAGCTACATATTATAATGAAAAGACTTCTTTCATAGGTGTGTTTGACGAGAAACTCTACACACTGCTTTGTTTCTTAAAGTTGTGCAAACCTATAAATTGCAGTATGTGTAACAGCTTTCTGTGAGAGAATGCATCCGTTTCTATATGTAAGTCCATTCGGCCTAAAAGTTACATTCTTCTAAAGAAATGAATACTCCTCTCTTATGTGTTTGACTGGAAACTCTACACATTGCTTTGTTTCTCAAAGTTGTGCAAACCTATAAATTGCCTATCATCTACCAGCTTTCTCTGATAGATCGTATGCATTACAATATGTAACCCCATTCCACCTAAAAGTTACCGATTTCCAACCAAATGATTTCTCTTCTCTTAGGTGTGTTTCACTAGAGACTCTTCACACTGCATTGTTTCTCAATGTTGTGCAAACCAATAATGAGCCCAATGTCTAGTACCTTTCTCTTAGAGAATCTATGCGTTTCTATATGTAACTCCATTCCGCCTAAATGTTACATACTTCCAATGAAATCACTTCTCCTTTCTTAGGTGTGTTTGACGAGAAACTCTAGACACCACTTTGTTTCTCAAACTAGTGCAAACTTATAGATTGCCGTATGTCTACCAGCTTTCTGTGAGAGAATGTATCCATTTCTATTTGTAACTCCATTCGGCCTAAAAGTTACATTCTTCTGAAAAAAATGAATACTCCTCTCTTATGTGTTTGACTGGAGACTCTACACATTGCTTTGTTTCTCAAAGTTGTGCAAACCTGTAAATTGCCCAATGTCCACCTGCTTTCTGTGAGAGAATGTATGCGTTTCTATATATAACTCCATTAGGTCTTAAGTTCCATGCCTCCAAGGACATGAATTCTGCTTTCTTTGGTGTGTGTGACTAGAAACTCTATGCATTGCTTTGTTTCTCAAAGTAGTGCAAACCTATAAAGTGCCAATGTCTAGCAGCCTCTCTGAGAGATTTTATGTGTTTCTATATGTAACTCCATTCGGCCTAAAAGTTACATTCTTCCAGTGAAGTGAGTTCTCCTCTCTTAGGTGTGTTTGACTGGAAACCCTACATACTGCTTTGTTTATCAACGTTGTGAAAACCTTAAACTGCCCTGTTTCTACCAACCTTCTCTGAGAGCTTGTATGCATTTCTACAAGTAACTGCATTCCAGCTAAAAGTTACGTTCTTGTAACAAAATGATTTGTCCTCTAAAAGGTGTGTTTCATAGAAACTCTACACCCTCCTTTTTTTCTGAAAGTTGTGCAAACCTATATATTGCCCTAATCTACCAGCTTTCTGTGAGAGAACGTGTGCCTTTCTATATGTAACTCCATTCTGCTTAACTTTACATTCTTCCAACGAAATCACTTCTCCTCTTAGGTGTGTTTGACTACAAACTCTATACACTGCTTTTTTTCTCAAAGTTGTGAAAACCTAGAAATTCCTCATTGTCTACCAGCTTTCTCTGAGAGATTGCATGCGTTTCTGTATGTAACTCCATTCTACCTAAAAGTTTCGGTTTCCAACCAAATGATTACCCCTCTCTTACGTATGTTTCACTAGAGACTCTACACACTGCATTCTTTCTCTAAGTTGTGCAAACCCATAAATTTCCCTATGTCTACCAGCTTTTTGTGAGAGAATGTATGCGTTTCTATATGTAACTCCATTCGGCCTAAAAGTTACATTCTTCCAGCGAAATGACTTCTCCTTTCTTAGGTGTGTTTGACTAGAAACTCTACACACTGCTTTCTTTCTCAAAGTTGTGCAAACCTATAAAGTCCCCTGTGTCTGGCAACTTTCCCTGAGAGATTCTATGTGTTTCAATATATAAATCCATTCCACCTAAAAGTTACCATCTCCCAGCGAAATGATCTTTCCTCTTAAAGGTGTGTTTGCCCAGAAACTGTACACACTGCTCTGTTTCTCAAAGTTGTGCAAACCTATAAAGTGCCCCATGTCTACCAGCTTTCTGTGAGAGAATTTGTGTTTCTATATGTAACTCCATTCCGCCTAAAAGTTACATTCTTCTAAAGAAATGAATACTCATATCTTATGCGTGTTTGACTAGAAACTCTACACATTGGTTTGTTTCTCAAAGTTGTGCAAACATGTAAATTGCCCAATGTCTAGCTGCTTTCTGTGAGAGAATGTATGCGTTTCTACATGTAACTCCATTCAGCCTAAAAGTTACATTCTTCCAAAGAAAAGACTTCTCCTCCATTAGGTGCATGTGACTAGAAACTCTACACACTGCTTTGTTTCTCAAAGTTGTGCAAACCTAAAAAGTGCCCAATGTCTAGCAGCTTTCTTTGAGTCAATGTATGTGTTTCTGTATGTAACTTCATTCCTCCTAAATGTTAATTCTTACAACGAAATGAATACTCCTCTCTAAGGTGTGCTTGACTGGACACTCTACACACTGCTTTCTTTCTCAAATAGTGCAAACCTATGAATTGCCCAATGTCTAGCTGCTTTGTGTGAGAGAATGTATGCGATTCTGTATGTAACTTCATTCAGCCTAAAAGTTACATTCTTCCAACCAAATGAATTCTCCTCTCTGAAGTGTGTTTGACTAGAAACTCTACACAATGCTTTCTTTCTGAATGTTGTGCAAACCTATAATTTTCCCTATGTCTACCAGCTTTCTCTGAGAGAATGTATGCATTTCTATATGTGACTTCAATCCGCCTAAAAGTTACATTCTTCCAACGAAATGAATGCTCCTGTCTTAGGTGTATTTGACTGGAAACTCTACACACTGTTTTGTTTCTCAAAGGAGTGCAAACCTGTAAATTGCCCAATGCCTGCCAGCTTTCTTTGAGAGAATGTATGCTTTTCTATATGTAATGCCGTTCCACCTAAAAGTTACACACTTCCAACAAAATGAATACTTCTCCCTTAGGTGTGTTTGACTAGACAATACACACTGCTGTGTTTCTCAAAGTAGTGCAAACCTGTAAATTGCCCAATGTCTAGTTGCTTTGTGTGAGAGAATGTATGCGTTTCTATATGTAACTCAATTCGGCCCAAAAGTTACATCCTTCCAGTGAAGTGACTTCTCTTTACTTAGGTGTGTTTGGCTAGACACTCTACTCACTGCTTTGTTTCTAAAAGTTGTGCAACCCTATGTACTGCCCAATGTCTAGCAGCTTTGTCTGAGAGAATGTATGCATTTCTATATATAATTATATTCCACCTAAATGTTACCTTCTTCCAAAGAAATTATATCTCTTTTCTCAGCTGTGTTTCACTAGAATCTCTACACACTGCTTTGTTTCTCAGCGTGTACAAACCTATAAATTTCCCATTGTCTAGCAGTGTTTTCTGACAGAATATACTATTTTCTATATGTGACTCCATTCCCCCTCAAAGTTACCATCCTCCAACGAAATGTCTTCTCCCTTCTTAGGCGTGTTTGACTACAAACTCTAAAAACTGCTTTGTGTCTCAAAGTTGTGCAAACCTATAAAGCGTCCAATGTCTAGCAGCTATCTCTGAGAGAATGTGTGCGTTTCTATATGTAACTCCATTCCACCTAAATGTTACCCTCTTCCAACAAAATGACTTCTCCTTTCTTAGGTGTGTTTGAGTTGAAACTCTACACACTGCTTTGTTTCTCAAGGTTGTGTAAACATATAAATTCCCCATTGTCTACCAGCTTTCTCTGAGAGAATGCATGCGTTTCTATGTGTAAGTCCATTCAGCCTAAAAGTTACCCACTTCCAAAGAAATGAATTCTCGTTCTTAGGTGTGTTTGACTAGAAACTCTACACACTGCTTTGTTTCTCAAAGTTGTGCACACCTATAAAATGCCCAATCTCTAGAAGCTTTCTCTGCGAGAATGTATGCGTTTCTATATGTAATTCCATTGGGCCTAAAAGTTACGTTCTTCCAACAAAATGATTTCTCCTTTCTTAGGTGTGTTTGACTAGAATCTTTACACACTGCTTTGTTTCTCAAAGTGGTGCAAACCTGTAAACTGCCCAATGTCTAGCAGCTTTCTCTGAGAGAATGTATGCATTTCTATATGTAACTATGTACCACCTAAAGTTACCCTCTACCAATGAAATACTTCTAGATTCTTAGGTGTGTTTGACTAGAAACTCTACTCACTGCTTTGTTTCTCAAAGTTATCCAAATGTAATAATTGCCCAATGTCTACCGGCTTTCTCTTAGAGAAAGTATGGTTTTCTATATGTAACTCCATTCCTCCGAAAGTTACCCACCTCCAACGAAGTGACTTCTCCTTTCTTAGGTATGTTTGACTAGAAACTCTACACAGTGCTTTGTTTCTCAAAGCTGTGCAAATTGATAAAGTGGCCAATATCAAGCAGCTTTGTCTGAGACAATGTATGTGTTTCCATAAGTAACTCCATTCCACCTAAAATTTACCGTATCCAACGAAATGATTTCTCCTCTGTTAGGTGTGTTTAACTAGAGACTCTACACACTGCTTTGTTTCTCAAAGTTGTGAAAACCTATAAAGTGCCCATTGTCTAGCAGCTTTCTCTGAGAGAATGTATGCATTTCTCCATATAACTATATTTCACCTAAAGGTTACAGTCTTCCAACGAAATGACTTCTCCTTTCTTAGGTGTGTTGACCATGAACTCTACACACTGCTTTTTTTCTCAAAGTTGTGCAAATTTTTAAATTTCCCAATGTTTAGCAGCTTTCTCTGAGAGAATACATGCCTTTCTATATGTGACTCCATTACACCAATAAGTTACCATGTTCCAACGAAATGATTTCTCCTCTCTTTGGTGTGTTGGACTGGATACTCTATTCACTGCTTTGTTTCTGAACATTGTGCAAACCTGTTAAGTGCCCAAAGTCTAGCAGCTTTCTCTGAGAGATTGTATGTGTTTCTATGTGTAACTCCATTCCACCTAAATGTTACCCTTTTCCAACAAAATGACTTCTCCTTTCTTAGGTGTGCTTGACTAGAAGCTCCTGACACTGTTTTGTTTCTCAAAGCTGTGCAAACTTGTAAATTGCCCAATGTCAACCAGCTTTCTTTGAGAGAATGTACGCGTTTCTGTATGTGACTCCTTCGGCCTAAATGTTACCGACTTCCAATGAAATGACTTCTCCCTTCTTAAGGGTGTTTGACTAGAAACTCTACACACTTCTTTGTTTCTCAAAGTTGTTCAAACCTATAAAGTGTGCAATGTGTATCAGCTTTCTCTGAGAGCGTGTGTGCTTTTCTATATGTAACTCCATTCCACCAAAAAGTTACTGTATCGAACGAAATCATTTCTCCTCTGTTAGGTGTGCTTGACTAGAAACTCTACACACTGCTTTGTTTCTCAATGTTGTGCAAACCCATAAAGTGCCCAATGTGTAGCAGCTTTCTCTGAAAGAATGCATGCATTTCTATGTGTAATTCCCTTCCACCTAAATGTTACCCTCTTCCAATGAAATGTCTTCTCCTTTCTTAGCTGTGCTTGACTAGAAATTCTACACGCTGTTTTGTTTCTCAAAGCTGTGCAAACCCATAAATTGCCCAATGCCACTCAGCTTTCTTTGAGAGAATGTATGCATTTGAATATGTAACTCCATTTGGCCTAAATGTTACCCACTTCCAATGAAATGACTTCTCCTTTCTTAGGGGTATTTGACTAGAAACTCTACACAATTCTTTTTTTGTCAACGTTGTGCAAACCTATAAAGTGCACAATGTATATCAGCTTTCTCTGAGAGCATGTGTGCGTTTCTATATGTAACTCCATTTCACCAAAAAGTTACCGTATCAAATGAAACGATTTCTCCCCTCTTAGGTGTGCTTGACTAGAAACTCTGCACACTGCTTTGTTTCTCAAAGTTGTGTAAACCTGTAAATTGCCTAATGTCTACCAGCTTTCTCTGAGAGAATGTGTGCGTTTCTATATGTAACTCCATTCAACCTAAAAGTTACCCTCTTCCAATGAAATGACTTCTAGATTCTTAGGTGTGCTTGACTAGAAACTCTACACACTGCTTTGTTTCTCAATGTTGTTCAAATCCATAAAGTGCCTGATGTGTACCAGTTTTCTCTGAGAGAATGTATGTGTTTCTACATGTAACTCCATTCCACCTAAATGGAGTTTCTATATTTAACTCCATTTGGCCTAAAAGTTACATCCTTCCAACGAAATGACTTCAACTTTCTGAGGTGTGTTTGACTGGAAAATCAACACGCTGCTGTGTTTCTCCAAGTTGTGCAAACCTATAAGTTGCCCAAGGCATACCAGCTGTCTCTGAGAGAATGTATGCGTTTCTAAATGTAACTCCACTCGGCCTAAAAGTTACCCTCTTCCAACTAAATGATCTCTCCTTTCTTAGGTGTGTTTGACTAGAAACTCTACACCCTGCTTTGTTTCTCAAAGTTGTGCAATCCTATAAAGTGCCCAACGTATAGCAGCTTTCTCTGACAGAATGTATGCATTTCTATATGTAACTTCATTCAGACCAAAAGTTACATTTTCCAAGGAAATGACTTCTCCTTTGTTAGGTGTGTTAGACTAGAAACTCTACACACTGCTTTATTTCTCAAAATTGTGCAATCCTGTAAAGTGCCCAATGTATAGCACCTTTCTCTGACAGATTGTATGTGTTTCTACATATAACTCTGTTCCACCTAAAAGTTACCCTCTTCCAATGAAATTACTTGTTGATTCTTAGGTGTCTTTGACTAGAAACTCTACACACCACTTTGTTTCTCAAAGTTGTACAAAACGTATAAAGTGCCCAATGTCTAGCAGCTTTCTGTGAGAGAATGTATGTGTTTCTATATTTGACTCCATTACAGCTAAAAGCTACCATGTTCCAACGAATGATTGGTCCTCTCTTAGGTGTGTTAGACTAGAAACTCTACACATTCCTTTGTATCTCAAAGTTGTGCAAACCTATAAAGTCCCCAATGTCTAGCAGCTTTGTCTGAGACAATGTATGCGCTTCTATATGTAACTCCATTAGGCCTAAAACTTATCCTCTTCCAACGAAATGACTTCTCCTTTCTTAGGTGTGTTTAACTAGAAGATTTGTTTCTCAAAGTTGTGCAAACCTATAAAGTGCCCAATGTATAGCAGCTTTCTCTGAGAGATCATATGCCTTTCTATATGTAACTGCATTCCACCTAAAAGTTACCTTGTTCCGACAAAATTACTTCTAGTTTCTTCAGTGTCTTTCACTAGAAATTGTACACACTGCTCTGTCTCTCCAAGTTAGTGTTAGTGCTAGATTGATCTTTAGGGTTAGTGCTAGTGTTAGGGTTAGGTTCAGGGTTAGGGTTGGGGCTACATTTAGGGCAACATTTAGGGTTAGGTTTAGGGTAATGGCTATTAAGATTAGGGCTAGGATTAGCATTAGGGCTAGGGTAGTGTTAGGGCTAACTCTAGGTTCAGGATTAGGGCTTTTGTTATGGTTAAGGCTAGGGTAGGCTTTCAGTTAGGGCTAGTTTTTAGGTTAGGGTTAACGTTAGGATTAGGGCTAGGGTTAGGATTAGTGTTTAGGGTTAGAGTTAGGGTTACACGTAGGTTAGTGTTAGGGCTAGACTTAGAGTTAGGTTTAGTGTTTGGTCTTGTGTTCGTGTTAAGGGTAGTGTTATGGCTAAGGTTAGGGCTAGGGTTAAGACTAGTGTTAGGGCTAAGGCTAGATTTAGGCCTAGGGCTAGGATTACGGTTGGGGTTAGTGTGAGCTCTAGGGTTAGGTTTAGGGTTAGTGCTACTGTTAGGGTTAGTGCCAGGTGTTGTATTAGGGCTAGGCTTAATGCTATTAAGTTTAGGGCTAGATTTAGAGTTAGCGTATTTGTAGTTTTAGGGTTAGGGCTAGGGTTAAGGCTACTGTTAAGGCTAAACCTATGTTTAGGCCTAGGACTAAGGTTAGGGGTCACGTTAAGTTTAGGGTTAGGGTTAAGGCTAGGGTGAGATTTTGTGCAAGTTTTAGGGTTAGGGTTAGGGTTCGGGCTATGGGTTAGGGTTAGGGCTAGGGTTAGCTTCAGGGCTAGAATTAGTGTTAGGGCAAGTGTTAGGGTTAGGGCCAACTTTAGCGTTGGGTTAAGGGTTAGGGTTAGGATTAGGTCTTGGGTTAGCTCCAGTGTAAGATTTAGGGATAGTGTTAGGGTTATGTTTAGGGTTAGGGTCATGGAGAGGGTTAGGGTTATGGTTAGGCTTAGGCTTAGTGCTAGGTTAAAGTTGGCACTATGCTTATTGTTCAGGTTAGGGTTAGTGCTAGTGTTAGGGTGAGGTTAAGTTTAGCCTTGCCGTTAGGTCTACGATTAGGTTAGGGCTAGGGTTACAGTTAGGGTTAGAGCTAGTATTAGGGATAGGGTTAGGTTTAGAGATAGTGTTAGGGTTAAGGTTAGGGTTATGGATAGGGTCAGGGGTAGGGTTAGGTTTAGTGTTAATGCTAAGGCTAGGTTTAGGCCTAGGGCTAGATTTAGTGTTAAGGTTAGCATTGGGGATAGGGTTAGGTTTAGGGATAGCTTTGGGTTTAAGGTTAGGGCTAGGGCTATGGTTACAGCTACAGGTACTGTTACAGCAAAGGCTAGGGTTAGAGTAAGGGAAAGGGTTAAGGTTAAGTCTAGGCTTAGTGTTAGGGTTATGGCTAGGGTTAGGTTTAGGGTTAGTGTTAGGGTTAGGGCTATGGTTATTGTTAGGTTTAAGGCTAGTGTTAGGGTTAGTGTTAGGGTTAGGTCTAGGTTGGAGTTGATATAAGGTTTAGGATTAGGGCTAGTGTTCGGCCTAACATTAATCCTAACCCAAGCCCTAACCTTAAACTTGACACTAGCCCTAACCCTAATTTAGCCTTAACCCTAGCCCTAACCCTGACCCTAAACCCTAACAACAGGCCTAAACTTAACCTTAACTGTAACCCTAGCTCCAAAGCTAACCCTAGCCCTAACCCTAATCCTAAAGTTAACCCTAATCTTAACCCTAACCCCAGCCCCAAACCTAACCCTAGCCCTAAACCCAACCAGAGTGCTAACCTTAACCCTAACCCTAAATGCAACCCTAACCCTGGTCCTAACCCTAACTCTAAGCTTAGCTCTAACCCTAACCCTAACACTAACTGTAACACCAGCCTTAAACCTATCCCTAAGTACAGCCCTAACCCTAAGCGTAGCCCTAACCATAACATGAATGCTACCCCTAACCCTGACATTCGTCCTTATCCTAACTCTAGATGTAACCCTAATTATACCCCAAATCCTAGCGCTAAAGCTAACCTTAACCCTAAACCTAGCCATAAACCTAACCTTAACCTTAGACCTAAACCTAACCCTTACCTTAGCCCTAACCCTAGACCTAGCTAATAACTGTACCTGTAGCTGTAACCAAAGCCCTGGCTCTCACCCTAGCCCTAGAACTAGCACTACCGCTTATCTTAACACTAAACCTATTGGAAAGACCTATAAGTAATATCTTCTTTCACATTGAAATATTTGATAAGAATAAGAACACACTGCTTCAGTTCACGGAGTTATGGAATTCTGTAAACAACAAAACATGTAGCTAATTTCTCTGAATGAATAGAAGAGTTTTCATATGAAACACTTTTCCAGCTAAAAATTACCCTCTCGGTACGAAATTCTTTTCCTGTGTTCATAGAAGTGTGTAAGGTGCATACGAAAATGAGCTTCTAAAAATGTAAAACCACAGACATTGTCCTAAACCTAGCACTAATGCGAACCTTAGCACTAGGCCTAAACCTAGCCTTAGACTTAACACTAAACTTTACCCTAGCTTTAACCCTAACCCTGACCATAACCATAACACCAGCACTACCGTAACCCTAGTCCTAAAGCTAACCCAGCCCTAACCCTAACAATAACCATTACCCTATAACCAAAACTACCTGAACTCTAACCCTAACCCTAAAACTAACCCTAATGCTAAAACTACCTCATTAAACATAACCCCAATGCTAACCCTAACCCTAACCCTAACCCTAGCCCTAACATTAACCTTAAACTTAACCTTAACCCTAGCTGTAGCCATAAACTGAGCTGGAGGCCTAACAGTAACCTTAACCCTAACCCTAAACCTATCCTTAACCCTAATGTTAGCCCCAACCCTAACCTAGACCTAACACTAAAGTTAACATCAACCCTATCCCAAAACCTAAACCTCCCCTTAGGTGCAAACCTAACCCTATACCCAACCCTAACACTGGCCCCAACACTAACTCTAACCCTAAATCTAGCCCTAACCCTAACACTAGCCTCAACTTAATGCCAGCCCTAACTCTACTAATATTAGTAATCCTACCCCTAATCGTAAGCCTAAGGCTTGCCCTAAATCTAACCATAAACCTAAACATAACCCTAGACCTAAACATAACTCCAACCCTAACCCAAATCATAGACCTAGGTCTAAACCTATCCTGAGCCACAGCATTAATCCTAAAACTAGCCCTAACACTAAGCCTAACCCTAACCCTAACAGTAGCCCTAATTAAAACCCTAGCTTTATCCCTAATGCTAAAGCTATCCCTGTCCTAACTCTATCCCTAACCCTAACAGGAACCCTAAACCTAGCTTTGGCCCTAACACTAATCCTAACACTAACCAAAACCCTAACACTAGCCCTAACCCTAACCCTACCCCTAACCTTAATGCTAACTCAAATCCTAGCCCTAAGTGTAACCCAATGCCTACCCCTAACCCTAAATCTAGCCTTATCCTCAACCCTAGCACTAAACCTAACCATAGCCCTAACCCTAACCCTAACCCTAAAGCTAGCCGTGACCCCTACCCTAACCTTAAACCTAACGCTAGCCCTAATCCTAAAGCTAACCCTAATCCTAACCCTAGCCCAAGGCTTCAACCTACCCTTAGTTCTAACATTAATCCTAAAAGTAGTCCTAACCTTAGCCTTAAACCTGACCCTAACATGAACACTAACCCTCACCCTAAGGCGAACCTTACCCCTAGGCCTAAACTTAGCCTTAGACTTAACATTAATCCTAACACTAGCCCTAACATTAAACCTAATACTAGTCTTAACACTAACCCAAGCTCTAACCCTAACACTAAATCTGGCCCTAACCCTAACCCTAGCCCTAACCCTAACCATAGCACTAACCATAACACTAACCCTAACCCTAGCCCTAGGCCTAAACATAGCCTTAGCCCTAACACTAATCCTGATTTTACCCCTAACCCTAACAATAACCCTAACACTAGCCCTGACCCTAAAATTAACCCTAACCCTAGACCTAATCCTAACCCTTACACCAGCCCCAAACCTAACCCTAACCCTAATGCTAACCTAAAGCTAGCCCTAACCCTAACCCTAGTCTTAACCCTAACCCTAGCCCTAACCCTAAACCTAACCGGAATCCTAACTTAGCCCAAGCCTTCAACCTACCCTTAACCCTAACACTAATCCTAAACCTAGCCCTACCCTTAACCTTAAACCTAAATCTACACTACCACTAACCTTAACCTTAACCTTAATGCTAACCCTAACCCTAGGCCTAAACCTAGCCTTAGCCCTAACATTAATCCTTACACTAGCCTTAACCTTAAATGTAACACTAGCCCTAACCCTAAACGTAGTCCTCACCCTAACTCTAGCCCTAACCCCAAACCTAAACCTAGCCCTAACCCTAACCCTATCCCTAAGCCTAAACCTAGCCTCAATCCTAACACTAATCCTAACCCTACCCCTACCCCTAACCCTAACCCTAACCATAAACCTAACACTAGCCCTAATCCTAAAACTAACCTGAACCCAAACCTAGACCTAACCCTCATGCTAACCCTAACACTAGTCTTAAACCTAACTCTAACCATAGCTCTAACCCTAACCCTAGCCATAACCCCAACCCTAACCCTAGACTTAACCCTTATGCTTTCCCTTGCCCTAACCCTAGCCTTATCTATAACCGTACCTGTAGCTGTAACCGTAGCCCTAACCCTAACCCTAGCCTTAGCACCACTACTGCCTTAACACTAAACCTAAGAGAAATATCTATAAGTAATATCTTCTTATACATTGACATATTTTATAAGATAAAGAAGACACTGCTTCAGTTCACAGAATTATGGAATCCTGTAAACACCCAATCGTCGACATTATTTCTCTGAGTGAATATAAGTGTTTTCATATGAAACTCCTTTCCAGCTAAACATTACCCTTTTGGTATGAAATGCCTTTCTTGTGTTTGGTAGAAGCTATAAGGCATGGAAGACAATGAGCTTCTACAAATGTAAAACCCTAGACCTAGTGCTAAACGTAGTGTCGCTCCATAAATTAATATAACTATATTAAGGACAAATGGTGCCAGGAGTTTTGCAGAGCTTTGCCCTGAAGGAAAATGTGAATGTGTTAGTTTGCATATCAAAAGCTGCTTCACCTCAGGAGATCATCTCAAAGATCAGTGGCAGCTGCTTCCCAGGATGGTGCCGCCATTCTTAGACCTGTAGTTCTGACTTGCTTTGAAAGGCAAAGCAGGTCTGCTAGGAGCCACAGGGTGACAGCTGATCAAAGAATGCCCGCCCAACAGACAGACACCTGTGGCTAAAAGCAAGCAACCCAAGGGACAGTTCCTGCTTAAACTCCTGACTACCTTTCTCAATACACAATAACTTGATAAAAAAAAAATTGAGCCACTATATCTCTGTTTAACCCTTCTGTTAAGTCATAAATTTACCTTAGAACCTAGAAGTTAGTCTTTGAAAGATTTTGTAGCCATTTGTTCACGTAGATAGAGTTAGTTAAGGGATCTGAAGAAGCCTTTTGAAAAACTTTTAACCTAAGATGAACAACCTGTTATCATGTAAATCTGTTACCCCTGGCAACCGATCACTTCACTCGGGGCCTTTGTGATTAACAGAGAAATCACAAGGTCCCCTGAGTAACCTGCTTTTGTCTTTTATCTTTATAAATCTATAAAACTATACCTTCGTCTCTGTGTATTCTTTTATTTCCATTATTTTCCATTTTCCATTATTTTCTTATCCTTTGCGACAACCCCTACCTAAGTGACCCAATCTTTTGCTGGGAGCATAGTTAACTCTCTGCAACGTAGTGCTAATGCTAGACCTAACCTAGGCCTAAACTCTCCTTAAACCTAACACTAACCCTAACCCTAGCTTGAACCCTAACCCCAACACTAGCACTAACACTAACCATAACCGTAGCCCTAGCACTAACCTTAAGCTAGCCCTGATGCTAACCCTAACATTAACCCTAGGCTTAACCCTAACCCTATCCTCAACCCTAACACTAGCCCTAAACCTAACTGTAAACACAATCTTAGCCCTAACCCTAACCCTAAAACTTGCACAAACCCTAAACCTAGCCCTAAACCTAACCCAAACCCTAACCCCAACATTAACCCAAGCCCTAGGTCTAAATCTAGGCTTAGCTCTAACACTATACCTAACCATAACCCTAACACTAGCCCTAATACTAAATCTAGCCTGACTAACTCTAAAGCTAGCCCTAACCCTAACCATAGCATTAACCCTAGCCCTAATCCGAACCCTGACCATAACCTTAACACTAGTACTAACCTTAACCCTTACCCTACCCTAACCTTAACCTAACCCTACCCTAAACCTAAACCCAGCCACAACCCTCACCCTTACCCTAGCTCTAACCAGAACTGTAACCCTAACAGTAGCCCTAACAGTCACCCAAACCCTAACCCTAGCCCTAACTCTAATTCTAACCCTAACCCTAACCCTAACCCTGACCCTAGACCTAACCAGAATCCCAACCCTAAACCAACCATGACCCTAAATCTAGCTAAGCCATAACACTAATCCTAACCCTAGCCCTAACCCTAACAATAGCCCTAACATTAATCCGAACCTTAACCCTAGCCTTAACCCTAACCCTTGACCTAACCCTAACACTAGCCCTGACCCTAAAATTAACCCTAACCCTAGACCTAATCCTAACCCTTACACCAGCCCCAAACCTAACCCTAACCCTAATGCTAACCTAAAGCTAGCCCTAACCCTAACCCTAGTCTTAACCCTAACCCTAGCCCTAACACTAAACCTAAAACATTACCCTAACTGGAACCCAAACTTAACCCTAACAATAACCCTAGCTCTTTCCTTAACCTTATCCCTAACCCTAACCCTAAAGCTAACCTTAACCATAACCCTACCCTTACACCTAATCCAAGGCATAAACCTAGCTTTAAGCCTAACACTAATCCTAACGATAACACCAGCCCTAACCTAACCTGAACCCTAACCCTAGGCTGAAGACTAACCTAGCCCTAACTCTAACCATAAACCTAACGCTAACCTTAAACCAAATTTTAAGCCTATAGCCCTAGCCCTAACCCTTCCTTAGCCCTAACGGTAATCCTAACCGTAGCCCTAACCCTAAACATAACCCTAACCCTCACTCTAACTCTAGAGATAACATTAAACTTAACCCTAACCCTAATCCTAACACTCTAACATTAGCCCTAAACCTAACCTTATCCCAAGTCCTGAACTTAAACCTAGCCCTAATCCTAATGCGAGAATTAAACATATCAATAGCTCTAACCTTAACCATAAGCCCAACCCTAACCCTAATCCTAGCCCTAACTGTAAACTTAATGGTAGCCCTAACTATAACCCTAACCATAACACTAGACCTAAAGCTAACCCTAAACCTATCCCTAACCCTTATTCTAGTCCTAACCCTAACTCTGGCCATAACACTAACCCTAGCATTAACCTAAACACTACCCCTAACCCCAATCCTAGCCCTACCCCTAAACCTAATCATGACCCTAACCTTAATACTAGCAGTATCCCTAACCCTAACCCTAACCCTAGCCCTAACCCCAACCTATAGCTAACCCTAATCCTAGCCCTAACACTAACTCTATCCCTAACCCTAGATCTAAACCTAACCTTAACCCCAACCTTTACCCTAACCCTAAACCTAAGCCTAGCCCTAGATCTAAGCCTAGCCTTAGCCCTAGGACTAGTCTTAACACTAGAGCTAACCCTGAGCATAACACTAACACTAGACCTAACTGTAACCCTAATCCTAAACCTAGCCCTAACACTAACACTAGCTCTAACCCTAACAGAGACTCTAACACTTACACTATCACTAACCCTAAGCCTAACCCTAACGCTAGCCCTAACCATAACCTATCCCTCCCCTAACCCTAACCATAGAGCTAACACTAAGCCTAGCACTAACCCTAAACCTGAAGCCAGCCTTAACCCTATACTTTGCCCTAACCCTAACCCTAAGGCAAACACTAGCAGTAACTCAAACCCTATCCCTAGCATAAACCTAAGTCTACCAATAGCCATAACACTAGCATTAACATTAAAACTAGCTGTATGGCTAAACCTAGACTTAGCCCTACCACTAATCCTAACCCTAGCCCTAACCCTAATGATAACCCTAACCCTAACGCTAACACTAGACCTAACACTAACCCTAACCCTAACCCTACCCATAACCCTTAAAATGACCTCCCCGTAATGCTAACCCTCACCCTGGCACCAACCCTAACTCAGACCCTAGCCCTAACCCTGGACTTAGCCCTAACATTGACCCTAACCCTAACACTAGCCCTAACCCTGACACTAAACCTATGCCTAACCCTAACGTAGCCCTAAACTTAACCTAACCCTAGCCCTAACACTAAGCCTAACCCTATCCCCAACCCTATCCCTGACCCTAACTATAACCCAAAACCTAGGCATAAACTTCACTCTATCCCTAGCCCTAACCCAAAACTAGACTTAACCCTAACACTAACCCTAAAACTAGCCCTAACCCTAAAAACACTAACCCTAAACCTAATCATAGCCCTAAACCTAACCATAGCCCTTCCCTAACCCTGAAGCTAACCCTAACCCTAACCCAGCCCTATGTCTAAACCTAGATTAGCACTAGCACTAATCCTAACAGTAGCCCTAACCCTAAGAGTAATGGTAACACTAGACCTAACCCTAACTGTAATCCTAAACCTAGCTCTAACCCTGACCCTAACACTTACAGTAGGACTAACCCTAAGCCTAACTCTAACCCTAGCCCTAAACCTAACCTAGCCCTCCCCTAACCCTAATCGTAGCACTAAGGTTAAGCCTAGCAGTAACCCTAAACCTAAAGCCAGCCCTAACCCTATCCTTTACGCTAACCCTAACTCTAAGCAGAACACTAGCAAGAACTCAAACCCTAACCCTAAGCCTAGCAATAACCATAACAAAGGCACTAACCTTAACCCTAACCTTACAGCTACACATAACCTTAGCCCTAACACTAACCCAACCCTATCCCAAAACCTAATGCTACCCCAAACCCTAATCCTAGCCCTAATGCTAACACTAACCATAACCCTGCACCTAACACTACCCCTAAACCTAAACCTGACCCTAACCCTAACACTAGCACTAACCCCAACCCTAACCACAACCCCAACCCTAACCCTAACCTACACTTAACCCTAACCTCAACACTAGCCCTAACCTTAACCCTAACCCCAGCCATAGCCCTAGCCTTAACACTGGTCCTAATCCTAACCCTAGCCCTAACCCTAACCTAGCCCTAGCCATAGTCCTAGTCCTGGCTTTACCTCTAGGCCTGACCCTAACTGTAGCCCTACTCCTAACCGCAATCCTAACCCTAGCCCTAGTGCTAACATTAACCCTAAACCTAACCCCAACCACTAACCCAAAGTGTAACCCTAATCCCGGCCGTCGCGTCGGACACTCCCCCGTGGCCTCCTCCCGTCCCCAGCTGCAGCACCGACATGCAGCATGATAACATCCTAGCCCTTCCACCTCATAACCACATCCTAGGCCTGGGCCAACACTGCTCTGTGTGGTGGAATCCCTATGCCATGTGCACTTCTAGCATACCGCACCTTCACCAGGCGCAGTGTAGCCGATGGCAGAAAACTGTCCCCTTGCTCCCAGACCGCCAGCCCGCTAACTTCATCTCCACTACACAACCAGGGCTCAGTCCCAGGCCTCACGATGGCAATGCTCCCCACCACGGATCCCAAGAGACTGACCAGCACATGCACACAGCAAGCCTCAGGCCGACCAGCAGACAGGACATGCAACAAAAAACCAAGGAACACACGTGTGACATGCACCCAAAAGCAATCCACCCACCAACAACCAAAGCGATCCCAACACCAACCCTACCAAGCCACAGGAAATTGAGCTCTGGGGCCTGTGGGTGCTGCTGCATGCAGGCCCGACAGGAATCGGGGCAGAACATGCCTCCCCAAACATGGGACTGCATGTCTTCAGGACCTAAACGTGAATGGCCACTCACATATAAACAACCAAATGTATATCTGCTTTCTATAAGCGGATGTAAGTGGCTGCATATGAAACTCCGTCTTGCTAAAAATTACCTTCTTGGTAGAAAATGCCTCTTTTGTGTCCGGAGAAGCTTGTAAGGCGTATACAGGAACATGATTCTCCAAATGTGAAACCCTAGACCTAGTCCTAACCCTAGCACTACTGCTAACACTAGCCCTAACGCTAAACCTAGGCCTAGCCCTAATGCTAATGCTAACCCTAACCATAACCCTAACCCTAACCCTAGCCCTAACCCTAACCCTAGCCCTAGCCCTAGCCATAAGTCTAACCATACTCTGAACCCTAACCCTAACCCTGGCCCTAAACCTAAACTAAACATAGCCCTAACCCTAGCACAGCTCCAACCCTAGCTGTAGCTCTAAACCTAGACCTACTTCTAACCCTAGCCCTAGCAGTAGCACTACAACTAACCTTAACACTATACCTAAGAGTAGTGTCTGTAAATAACACCTTTTTATACCTTTAAATGTTTGAAAAGAAAAAGAACACACTGCTCCATTTCAGAGACATATGCAAAGCAGTACACAACATCTAGCTTATTTCTTTCAGTGAATGTAAGTGTTTTCTTATGCAACATATTTACGGCTAATATCACCTGTCTAGTATGAAATGCTTTCTGAGACATGTTTGACGAGAAGGAAAACAAACTGCTCCTATTCACAGAGGTAACCAAACATATAAACAACCAAGTGTCTTGCTGCTTTCTCTAAGTGAATGTAAATGTTTTCATATGTAACTAATATCCCAATAAATATTACCCCTTCGTACGAAATGATTTTCTCTTTCTTAGGTGTGTTTGACAAAAAACACTACACATTGGTTCAGTTCTCAGTGTTATGCAAACATAGAAAGAACCAAGTGTCTAATTGCTTTTACTAAGTGTATGCAAGTGTGTTCATACGTAACTTCTTTCTGGCTCATAATTACCCTCAGCCTACGAAACAACTTTTTCTTTCTTAGGTGTGATACATATGAAAACGCTCACATTCAGTTAGAGAAAGCAGCTGGACACCTGGTTGTTTCTATGTTCGCGTAACTCTGAGAATTGAAGTATTGTGTAGAGTTTATTGTCAAAAACACCTAATACAAGGTTGAGGCAAGGGCTAGGGTTAGGATTGGGGTTAGGGTTAGGGTTAGGGTTAGGGATAGGGTTAGGTATAGGGATAGGTTTAGGGCTAGCTTTAGCGCTACGGTTAAGGATGGGGTTAGGATTAGGGTTAGGGTTAGGCCTGGGTTAATGTAGAGGTAGGTTTAGCGTTAGTGTTGGGGTTAGTGCTAGTGTTATTGTTAGGGCTAGGGTTAGGGTTAAGGCTAGGATTAGGGCTATTGTTAATGTTATGGTCAGCATTAGGCCTAGGGTTAGGGTTAGGGCTAGGTTTAGTGTTAGGGGTAGCTTTAGGGTTAGGGTTACGGCATTGGTTAGGTTTAGGGCTATGGTTAGGTTTAGAGTTAGGGTTATTGTTAGGGTTAGGGCTAGTGTTGGGTAAGTGTTATGGTTAGGTCTAGTATTGGATTAGGGCTAGCAATAGGGTGAGGTTTATGCCTAGGGTTAGGGTTAGGGTTAGGGCTGGGGTTAGTGTTATGGTTATAGGTAGGTTTAGGGTTATGGTTAGGGCTAAGGTTAGGTTTAGATTTAGGGCTAGGTTAGTGTTGGAGTTGAGTTAGCATTAGGGATAGTGCTAGTGTTAGGCTTAGGGTTAGGGTTATGGTTAGGGCTAGGGTAGGGACCTGGTTTACGGTTAGGATTGGGGTTACATCTAGTGTTAGGTTAGGGTTAGGGTTTGGGTTAGCTTTAGGCCTAGGGTAAGTTTTAGGGCTAGAGTTAGAATTAGAGTTATCTTTAGCGTCAGGGTTATGGCTAGGCTTAGTTTTAGGGCTAAGCTTAGAGTTAGTGTTAAGGTTAGGGTTAGGGCTACCTTAGGGTTAGGACTCGGATTAGGGTTAGGGTTAGGTCTTGCGTTATCGTTAGGTTTAGGGTTAGGTTTATGATTAGGGTTAGGGTTAAGGCTAAGGTTAGGGTTTGGGGTGTCACAATTTAGGGTTAGAGGTAGTTTAGGGTTAGGGTTTGGGTTAGGGTTAGGGTTAGGGCTGGGATAGGGTTAGAGTAGGTTTAGGTTTAGGGCTATGGTTAAGGTTAGAGTTGCAGTGTGTGTTAGGGTAGGGGTTAGGATTAGGGCTGGGTTGGGGTTATAAGTAGGTTTAATTATGGTTAGCGTTAGTGCTAGTGTTAGGTTCATGGTGAAGGTCAAGGCTAGTGTTAGTGCTAGGGTCAGAGTTAGGGATAGGATTAGTGTTAGGGTTATTGTTAGCATTAGGGCTATTGTTAGGGTTAGCATTAGTGTTAGGGTTATGGCTAGGGTTAGGGCTAGGGCTAGCTTTAGGATTAGGGTTAGGGCTTGGTTAAGTTTAGTGGTAGGGTTAGGATTAGAGATAGTGTTAGGGATATGGTTAGGGTTAGGTTTAGGGCTAGGGTTAGAGTTAGGGTTTGGGCTAGGTTAGGGTTAGGGCTAATGTTAGGGTAGGGTTAGGTTTAGGGCTAGTTTTATGGTAGGGTTAGGTTTAGGGTTAAGGTTACAGCTAGGGTTAGGATTAGTGTTAGCCCTCAGGCTAAGTTTATTCCTAAGGTTACTGTTATCATTCGGGTTAGGGTCGGATTTGTTTAGGGTTTGGGCTAAGGTTAGGGTTAGGGCTAGCTCTTTGGTTACAGATAGGGCTGCGTTAGGTTTAGGCCTAGGGTTAAGGTTGCAGTTTGTGTTAGGACTAGTGTTAACATTAGAGTTAGGGTTAGGTTTAGGGCTAGGTTAGGGTTAGAGTTAAGGTCTAGGGTTAAAGAGAGGGGTAGGTTTAGACCTAGGTTAGGGTTAGTGCTAGTGTTAGGGTTAGGTTTAGGGTTCGGGTTAGGGCTAGGGTTAAGTTTCAAGCTAGCTTTATCATTAGCCATAGAGCTTGGGTTAGGGTTAGGGCTATGGTTAGGTTTAGGGCTAGGGTTTGAGTTAGGGCTACTTTAGGGTTAGAGGTAGGCCTTAGGTTAGGACTAGGGTTACGTTTAGGTCTAGGTTTAGGATTAGGGCCACCTTTAGGTTTAGGATAAGGGGTAGGCTTACTGTTAGAGGTAGGATTGGTTCCAGTATTAGTATTCAGGCTAGTGTTAGCGTTAGCACTAGGTTTAGGGGTAGGTTCAGGTTTAGGGTTAGGGTTGGGGCCAGTGTTAGGGTTTGGGTTTGGGTTAGGTTTACGCCAGTGGTGAGGTTTAAGTTTTGGGATAGGTTTAAGGTTATCTTCAGGGTTAGGGCTAGGTTAGGGTTAGGGATGATGTTAGGGTTAGGGTTAGGTTTTGGGTTAGGGTTAAGTTTACATTAGGCCTCCAGCTAGGCTTATGACTACGTCTAGGGTTAAGGTTAGGGTCATGTTTAATGTTAGGGCTAGGGTTAGGATTAGAGCTGGCTTTAGGGTTAGGGATAGTGCTGAGGTTAGGGTTAGGGTTAGGGCTAGTGTTAATGTTAGTGTTAGGGCAAGGGTTAGGTTTAGAGCTATGTTAATGTTATGGTTAGGTTTAGGGTTAGGGTTAGGGTTAGTGCTAGTGTTATTGTTATTGCTAGGTTAAGTTTATATCTAGGGTTAGAGTTATCACTAGTGTTAGGGTTAAGGTTATGGTTAGGGGAAGGGATAGAGTTGGGGCTAGCTTTAGGTTTAGGATTAATGCTAGGGTTAGGGTTAGCACTATGGTTAGGGTTAGGGTAGGGCTAGGTCAGGGTACGGTTAGGGCTATGGTTAGTATTAGTGTTAGTGTTAGGGTCAGTGTTAGGGCTAGGTTTAAGATTATTGTTAAGATTAGGTCTAGTGTTAGCGTTATGGTTATGGTTAGGGCCAGTGTTAGGATTAGTGCTACGGCTAGGGCCAGATTTAGACCTAGGGCTCGTGTTAGGGTTAGGGCTAGGGTAAGGGTTAGGGCTAGGGTTAGGTTGAGGGATAGAGTTAGGATTAGGGTTAACTTTAGTGTTAGTGTTACGGCTAGGGTTAGGTTTAAGGCAGGGTTCGGGTTTGGGTTTGGGTTAGGGTTAGGGTTAAGGTTAGGGCTAGGTTAGTGTTAGGCCTAGGGTTACAGTTAGGGTTAGGGTTAGAGCTTGTGTTATCACTGGGGTTACGGCTAGAGTTAGGGTTAGGGCTAAGGTTAGGGTTAATGTTCGGCCTAAGGCTAGGTTTAGGCCTAGGGCTAGGGTTAGGGTTAGTGTTAGGGTTAGGGCTAGATTTAGGATTAGGGCTAAGTTTGGGTATAGGGTTAGGTCTAGTGTTAGCATTAATGATAGGTTTAGTGTTAGGGTTATGGTTAGGGTGAGGGTTAGCATTAGGGATAAGGTTAGGTTTAGGGTTGGGGCTATAATACAGTTAGGTCTAGGGTTAGGGTTACTTTTAGGGCTAGTGGTAGGGTTAGGGTTTTGGCTAGGGTTAAGGTTAGGGTTAGGTTTAGGGTCAGGTACAGGGTTAGTGTTAGGGTTAAGGTTAGTGCTAGTGTTAGGGTTACGGTCAGTGTTAGGGTTAATCCAGGGTTAGGGCTAGGGTCTGACTTAGGCTTAGAGCCAGGGTTACGGTTAGCATTACAGGTAGGTCTCCTTAAGGGTTTTAGCTAGGATTAGGGTTAGAGTTAGTGTTAGGTCTAGCATTAGGGTTAGGGTTATCGTTAGGGTAGGGCTAAGGTTAGGATTAGTGGTAGGGCTAGGGCTAGGCATAGCCCCAAGGCTAGGGTTAGGGATAAGCCTGGGGTAAGTACTGGGGTTAGGGTTAGGTTTAGGTTAGGGTTGGGGTTAGGGTTAGCTCTAGGGTTCAGGTTAGGGTTAGGTTTAGGTTAGGGTTAGCATTAGGGGTATTTGTAGTGTTAAGTTTAGGGTGAGGGTTAGGGTTAACTGTAGGGTTATGGTTAGGATTATTGATATGGCTAGATGTTAGGGTTATGCATAGGGTTAAGTTTAGGTTTAGGGTTGGGTTAGTGTTATGGATAAGACTAGGTTTAGGCCTAGGATTAGTGTTAGATTTAGGGCTAGGGTAAGGTTTGGGATTATGGTTAAGGCTTGGGGTAGGGTTAGTTTTAGGGTTAGGGTTAGGGCTAGGTTAGGGTAAGGTGTTTGGTTAGGGTTAAGTTTAGGGTTAGTGCCAGTGTTAGGGTTAGGGTCAGGTTAGTGTTCAGGCTTGTTTAGGGCTAGGGTTACAGTTAGGGTTAGCATTAGTTCTAGTGTTAGGGATAGGGCAAGGTTTAGGGTTAGGGCTACATTTAGGTTTAGGGCTAGCTTTAGAGTTAGGATTAAGGGTAGGGTTAGGGACAGGACTAGGCTTAGGTTTATAGGTTGGTTTAAGCCTATGGCTAGGATTAGGGTTGGGTTAGGTTTATGGTTAGGGCTAGATTTAGGTTGGGGCTAGGGTTGGGTTTTAGGGCTAACATTAAGGTTAGTGCTCGGGTTAGGGGTAAGGCTAGGGTTAGGGTTAAAGTTATGGTTAGTGTTAGGGTTAGGGCAAGGGTTAGGGTTAGAGCTATGTTAGTGTTAAGGTTAGGTTTAGAATTGGATTAGGGTTAGTGCTAGTGTTATTGTTATTGCTAGGTTTACGTTTAGATCTAGGATTTGGGTTAGGGTTAGAGTTGTCGCTTGAGTTAGGGTTAAGGTTATGGCTAAGGCAAGGGATAGGGTTAGGGCTGGCTTAAGTTTAGGATTAGTGCTAGGGTTAGGGTTAGCACTAGGGTTAGGGTCAGGTCAAGGCTAGGTCAGGGTTAGGGTTATGGCTATGGTTAGGATTAGTGTTAGTGTTAGTGTCAGTGTTAGGGTTAGGCTTAATGTTAGGTTTAGAGTTAGGGTTAGGGCTAGTGCTATGGTTATGGTTATCTTAGGTTTAGGGCTATGTTTGAGGTTAGGGCTAGCTTTAGGGTTAGGGATAGGCCTTGGGATAGGGTTAGGGCTATGGATAGAGTTAGCTTTAGGGTTAGGGTTTGGATTAGTGCTAGTGTTAAGGTTTTGGTTAGGGTTACTGTTAGGGTTAGGGCTCGGATTAGGATTAGTGTTAGGGCCAAGGCCAGGTTAGGCCTAGGGCTAGGGTCAGGGTTAGTGTTAGGGTTGGGGCTTGCGTTAGGGTTAGGGGTAGTGTTAGGACAGGGATAGCCTAGCGCTAGGTATAGGGCTAGGTTTAGGGTTAGGGCTGGGATTAGAATTAGGGCCAGTGTTAGATTTAGGGTTGGGGTTAGTGTTAGGGATATTGCTGTGATTAATGTTAGGGCTAAGGATAGGTTTAGACCTAGGTCTAGGGTTTGGGTTAGGGTTAGGGTTAGGGTTATGGCTAGGGTCAGGTCTACGGTTATGATTAGTGTTAGGGCTAAGGCTAGGTTTAGGCCTAGGTCTAGGCTTAGGGTTTTGGTTATGGTTAGAGTAAGGCTAGGGTTAGGGTTAGCACAAGTGTTAACATTGGAAATAGCTTTAGGATTAATTTTAGGGTTAGGTTTATGGATAGTGTTAAGGTTATTGTCAGGGTTAGCATTATGTGTAGTGTTAAGGTTAGGGTTAGGCTTAGTGCTAGGTTAGGGTTGGCGTTGGGCTTATGGTTGGGGTTAGGGTAGTGGCAGTGTTACAGCTAAGCCTACATTTAGGCCTAGGGCTAGGGATAGGGTTGGTGTTAGGGTTAGGGTTAGGGTTAGGCCTAGGGTTAGGTTTAGTGCACATTTTAGGGTTAGGGCTAAATTTAAGGTTAGAGTTTGGGTTAGGGCAAGGATTAGGGTTATTTCAAGGTTTGGCACTGGGGTTTGGTATACAACTAGTGTTAGGATTGAAGATAGGGTTAGGGTTAAGGCTAGGTTTAGGGTTAGGACTAGGGTAAAGTTAGGGTTAGCATTTGGGCTAAGTTCGGATTAGGGCTAGGATTAAAAGTACGGTTAGTGTTAGTGTTAGTGTTAGGGTTTGGGTTAAAGCTAAGGTTAGGGTTAGTGTTGGGTCTAAGGCAAGGTTTAGGCCGAGGGTTGGATTTATCATTAGCCTTACATTTAGCACTAGGTCTAGTGTTTTACATTTGTAGAAGCTCATTCTCATATACGCCTTAAAGCTTCTATGAAACACTAGAAAGACATTTTATACCAAGAGGGTAATTTTTAGCTGGAAAGGAGTTTCATATGAAAACACTTATATTCACTCAGAGAAATAAGATCAATTGGTCGTTTACAGGATTCCGTAACTCTGTGAACCGAAGCAGTGTGTTCTTTATCTTATCAAATATTTCAATGTATAACAAGATATTACTTACAGATATTTCTCTTAGGTTTAATGTTAAGGTAGTGGTAGTGCTAGGGTAGGGTTAGGGCTAAGGCTATGGTTACACCTACAGGTACTGCTATAGCTAGGCCTGGGTTTAGGGCAAGGGAAAGGGTTAGGGTTAAGTCCAGAGATAGGGTTAGGTTTATTGCTAGGGTTAGGGTTAGGTCTAGCATTAGGGTTATGGATAGGGTTAGGGTTAGGTTTAAGGCCAGTGTCAGGGTTAGCGTTAGGGTTAGGATTATGTTTGGGTTAGGTTAGGTTTAGGATTAGGGGTAGAATTTGGCCTAACATTAAATCCTAACCCTACCTATAACCTTAAACCTAACACTAGCCCTAACTATAACCTAGCCCTAACCCTAACCTTAACCCTGGCCCTCAACCTAACCCTAACTCTAACAATAGCCCTAAACTTAACCCTAACTGTAACCCTAGCACTAAATCTAACTCTAGCCCTAACCCTAATCTTGAAGCTAGCCCTAATCCTAACCTAAACCCTAAACCTAACCCTAGCCCTAAAAGCAACCCTAGTCCTAACCCTAACACTAACCCTAGCAGTAAGCCTAAACTTAGACATCTAACACTGATCCTGACCCTAACTCTAACCTGAACACTAAACACAACCCTAACCCTAGCCCTAATGCTAAATTTAACCCTAGCCCTAAACCTAACCCTAACACTAACCGTAACACTAGCCTTAAACCTATCCCTAACAATAGCCCTAAGCCTAAGCCTAGCCCTAACCATAACCCAAAAACTACCCCTAACCCTGACACTGGCCTTAGTCCTAACTCTAGCTACAACCCTAATTCTAGCTCTAACCCTAACACTAAAGCTAGCCCTAATCCTAACCTTAGCCATAACCCTAACCTTAACCTTAGACCTAAACCTAACCCTTACCTAGCCCTAACCCTAGCCCTAGTTATAACTGCACCTGTAGCTGTAACCAAAGTACTGGTTCTAACCCTAGCCCTAGCACTAGCACTACCACTTATCTTAACACTAAACCTAAGGGAAATATGTATATGTAATATCTTCTTATACATTGAAATATTTGATAAGGAAATGAACACACTGCATCAGTTCACAGAGTTATGCAATCCTGTAAACAACCAAACATCTAGCTTCTTTCTCTGAGCGAATAAAAGAGTTTCCTATGAAATTCCTTTCCTGCTAAAAATTACTCTCTTGGTACAAAATGCCTTTCCTGTGTTCTTAGAAGCTTATAAAGTGCATACAAGAATGAGCTTCTACAAATGTAAAACCCTAGACCTTCTCCTAAATCTAGCACTAATGCTAACCTTAGCACTAGGCCTAAACCTAGCCTTAGACCTAACACTAAACATAAACCTAGCTTTAAGCTTAACCCTAAGCACAACCCTAACACCAGCAATAACCACAACCCTAACCCTACACCTAACCTAGACCTAACCCTAACAGTAACCCTAACCCTATAACCAAACTTACCCAAACTCTAACCCTAAACCTAAAACTAACCATAACCCTGACACTACCTGTTAAACATAACCCCAACAATAACCCTAGCTGTAACCCTAACCCTAACACTAATCCTAACCTTAAAACTAGCCCTAATCATAACTCTAGCCCTAACATTAACCCTAACCCTAACATTAACCCTAGCCGTAGCCATAAACCTAGCTGTAGGCCTAACACTAACCTTAACTGTAACCCTAACCCTAACCCTAACATTAGCCCTAACCCTAACCTAGACCTAACCCTAACGCTAACCCTAACCTTATCCCAAAAGGTAAACCTCACCCTAGGCATCAACCTAACCCTGATCCTAACCCTAACAAATGAACAAACTAATGTCTAGCTGCTTTTTCTAAGGGAATGTAAAGAGTTTCATAGGAAACTCCTTTCAGGGTAAAAATTAGCCCCTTCTTATGAAATGACTTTTGCTTTCTTAGATGTGTTTGACAACAAAATCTACACACTGCTTCTGTTCTCAGAGTTAACCAAACACATAAAGAACCAAATGTCTAGCTGCTTTCTCTAAGTGAGTGTAAGGGTTTACATATGTAACTCCTTTCAGGGTAAAAATTACTCTCTTCCTACGAAATGACTTTTTCTTTCTTAGGTGTGTTTGACAAGAAACTCTACACACTCAGCTCTCACAGTTAAGGAAACAGATAACAGAGTGTCTAGCTGCTTTCTCTGAGTGAATGTAAGCATTTCCATATGTAACTCCTTTCCAGCTAAAAATTACCCCCTTTGTACCCAATGAATTCTGTCTCTTAAGTGTGTTTGACAGGAAACACTACACCCTGCCTTTGCTCTCAGAGATAAGCAAACGTATAAACAACTGAATGTCTAGCTGCTTTGTCTGAGTCAATGTAAGCGTTTCCATGTGTAACTGCTTGCTGGATAAAAATAACCCTCCTCGTACAAAATGATTTTCTCTTTCCTAGGTGTGGTTGACAAGAAACTCTACACACTGTTTCTGTTCTCGCAGTTATGGAAACAGATAACCGAATGTCTAGTTGCTTTGTCTAAGTGAATATAAGCGTTTCCGTATGTAACTCTGTTCCCACTAAAAGTCACTCCATTCCTACGAAATGACTTCTTCCTTCATAAGGTGTCTTTGACAGGAAACACTACACACTGCTTCCGTTCTCAGAGCTAAGCAAACATAGACAGCACCCACTGTCTAGCTGCTTTCTCTGAGTGAATGTAAGTCTTTCCATATGTAACACCTTTCTGGCTAAAAAGTTCCCCTCTTCCTACGAAATCAGTTCTGCTTTCTTAAGTGTGTTTTATAAGAAACTCTACACCATGCTTCAGTTTTCAGAGGTAAGCACACAGATAAACAACCGAACTAACTGCTTTCTTTAAGTCAATATAAGCGTTTGCACGTGTAACTCCTTTCTGGCTAAAAATTACTCTCTTCCTACAGATGACTGTTTCATTCTTGGGTGTGTTTTAGAAGAAACTCTACAGATGGCTTCAGTACTGAGAGTTAAGCAAACATATAAACAACAGAATAACTAGCTGCTTTCTCTAAGTTAATGTAAGCATTTCCATATTTAACTCCTTTCCAGATAAAAATTACCCTCTTTGTACCCAGTGAATTCTGTCCCTTAGGTGCATTTGAAAAGGAACACTACACTCTCCCTCTGCTCTCAGAGTTAAGCAAACATGTAAACAACCAAATGTCCAGCTGCTTTCCCTAAGTGTATGGAAGCGTTTACATATGTAACTCCTTTCCAGCTAAAAATTGCCAGAAGCAAACATATAAAGCACCCAATATCTAGCTGATTTCTCTGAGTGAATGTATGAGTTTCCATACGTAACCCCTTTCCAGGTAAAAGTTACCCTCTTCCTATGAAATGACTTTTTCTTTCATAGGTGTGTTTGACTAGAAACTCTACACACTGTTTCGGTTCTCAGAGTGAAGCATACAGATAAGCAACCTAATGCCGGCTGCCTTCTCTAAGTCAATGTAAGCGTTTTCATATGTAACAGCTTTCAGGCTAAAAATTACCAACTTTGTACAAAATGACTTTTTCTTTTTTAGGTGTGTTTGATAGGAAACTCTACACACTGTTTTGGTTCTCAGAGTTAAACAAACATGTAAAGAACCCACTGTCCAGCTGCTTTTTCAGAGTGAATGTAAGCATTTCCATATGTAACTCCTTTCCAGCTAAAAGTTACCCTCTCCCAAGTAATGAGTTCTACTTTCTAAAGTGTGTTTAACAAGAAACTCTACACCATCCTTCCATTTTCACAATTAAGCCCATGTATAGACAAAAGAATGTCTAGCTGCTCTTTCTAAGGGAATGTAATGGCTTTCATATGTAACTCCTTTCCGGGTAAAAATTAGCCCCTTCGTATGAAATGACTCTTTCGTTCTTAGGTGTGTTTGACAACAAACTCTACACACTACTGTTTTCAGAGTTAACCATACACATAAAGAACCGAATGTCTAGCTGCTTTCTCTAAGCGTGTACACAGGTAACTCCTTTCAGACTAAAAATTACTCTCTTCCTACCAAATGACTTCTTTCTTTGGTGTGTTTGACAAGAAACTCTACACGCTGTTTCAGTTCTCAGAATTAAGCAAATATTTAAAACACCCGCCATCTAGTTGCTTTCTCTGAGTGAATGTCAGCGTTTCCATATGTAACTCCTTTCTGGCAGAAAGTTACCCTCTTCCACAAAATGAGTTCTACTTTCTTAGGTGTGTTTTACAAGAAACTCTACACCTTGTTTTGGTTTTCGGAGGTAAGCACACATATAAACAACAGAATGACTAGTTGCTTTGTCTAAGCGAATGTAAGCGTTTTCATATGTAACTCCTTTCTGGCTAAAAATTACTGTCTTCCTACAAATGACTTTTTCATTCTTGGGTGTGTTTGAGAAGAAACTCTACAGATGGCTTTGGTACTGAGAGTTAAGCAAACATATAAACAACAGAATGTCTAACTGTTTTCTCTAAGTTAATGTAAGCGTTTCCATATGTAACTCCTTTCCAGCTAAAAATTATCCTGTTTGTACCCAATGAATTCTCTCTCTTAGGTGTGTTTGACAAGAAACACTACAAGCTGCCTCTGCTCTCAGAGCTAAGCAACCATATAAACAACTGAGTGTCCATCTGCTTTCCCTAAGTGAATGTTAAGAGTTTTCATATGTAACTCCTTTCCGGCTAAAAATTGCCATCTTCGTTAGAAATGAATTCTCTTTCTTAGGTTACTTTGACAAAAAACTGTACACATTGCTTCCATTCTCAGAGTGAAGCATACACATAAACAGCCGAATGCCAGCTGCTTTCTCTAAGTCAATGTAAGTGATTTCATATGTAACAGTTTCAGGCAAACAATTACCCTCTTCATGTGAAATGACATTCTTTCTTAGGTGTGTTTGACAAGAAACTCTACACACTGTTTCGGTTCTCAGAGTTAAGTAAACCTATAAAGCATTCATTGTCTAGCTGCTTTCTCTGAGTGAATGTAAGTGAGTCCATATGTAACTCGTTTCCAGATAAAAGTTATCCTCTTCCTATGAAATGACTTTTTCTTTCTTAGATATGTTTCACAGGAAACTCTACACAATGCTTTGGCTGCTAGAGTTAAGCAAACAGATAAAGACCCCATTGTCTAACTGCTTTCTCTGAGTGAATGTAAGCGTTTCCATATGTAACTCCTTTCAGGCTAAACGTTACCTTTTCCTACAAAATGTCTTCTTTCATAGGAGTCTTTGACAGGAAACACTACACACTGTTTCAATTCTCACAGTTAAGGAAACAGACAACCTAATGTCTAGCTGCTTTCTCTAACTGAATGTAAGCGTTTTCCTCTGTAACTCCTTTCTGGCTTAAAATTGCCCTCTTTGTATGAAATGAATTCTCTTTCTTGGGTTATTTTGACAAGAAACTCTACACATTGCTTGAGTTCTCAGAGTTAAACATACACATAATCAACCGAAAGTCAGGCTGCTTTCTCTTCATCAATGAAAGCGTTTTCATATGCAGCAGCTTTCAGGCTAAAAATTACTCTCTTCCTATGAAATGGCTTTTTCTTTGATAGGATGTTTTACAGGAAACTCTGCACACTGCTTCGGTTCTCAAACATAAGCAAACATATAGAGCACCCAATGTCTAGCTGGTTTCTCTGAGTGAATGTGTGTGTTTCCACACATAACCCCTTTCTGGGTAAATGTTACTCTCTTCCTACGAAATGGCTTTTTCTTTCTTAGGTGTGTTTCACAGGATACTCTCTCTACACAATGCTTTGGCTGCTAGAGTTAAACAAACATGTAAAGCACCCACTGTCTAGCTCCTTTGTTTGAGTGAATGTATTTCCATATGTAACTCATTTCCGGCTAAAAGTTACTCTCTTCCAAGAAATCAGTTCCACTTTCTTAGGTGTGTTTTACAAGAAACTCTACACCGTGCTTTGGTTTTCAGAGGTAAGCACACATATAAACAACCGAATGACTAGCTGCTTTCTCTAAGTGAATGTAAGCGTTTTCATGGGTAACTCCTTTCCGGCTAAAAATTACCCTCTTCCTAGGAAATGACTTTTTCATTCTTGGGTGTGTTTGAGAAGAAACTCTACAGACGGTTTCAGTTAAGCAAATACATAAACAACAGAATGTCTAGCTGCTTTCTCTAAGCTAATGTAAGTGGTTAAATATGTAACTCCTTTCTGGCTAAAAATTACCCTCTTTGTATCTAATGAGTTCTCTTCCTTAGGTGTGTTTGACAGGAAACACTACACTCTGCCTCTGCTCTCAAAGTTAAGCTAACATATAAACAACCAAATATCTAGCTAGCTTCTTTCTCTAAGTGAACATAAGCGTTTTCATATGTAACTCCTTTCTGGCTAATAATTGCCCTCTTCGTGTGAAATGAATTCTCTTTCTTAGGTTATTTTGACAAGAAACTCTACACACTGCTTCGCTTCTCGGAGTTAACCATAACATGAACAACCAAATGTCAGGCTGCTTTCCCTAATTCAACATAAACGTTTTCATATGTAACAGCTTTCAGGCGAAAACTTACCCTCTTTGTAGAAAATGACTTTTTCTTTCTTAGGTGTGTTTGACAAGAAATTCTACACACTGCTTTGGTTCTCAGAGATAACCATACATATAAACAACCAAATGTCTAGCTGCTTTCTCTAAGAGAATGTAAACATTTAATATGTTGCCCAGTGATAAGAAGTGATGCCCAGCAATGATAAGTGATACCAAGTGATGCTCAGCAATGCCTAGTGATGCCATTCGAGACCAAGCGATGCCCAGTGATTCCAAGCTAGGCCAAGATATGCCAAGCGATGCCCACCAATGCACAGTGATGCCAGTCAATGCCCATCGTTTCCCAATAATGCCAATAGATGCTAAGCAATGCCCATCGGTGCCCAGTGATGCCAAGTGCTGCCAAGCAATGCCCAGCGATGACCCTTGAGGCCAAATGATGCCCATTGAAGCCCAGTGATGCCAAGTGATGCCCAGCAATGCCCATAGATGCCCAGATATGCCAAGGGTTGCCCACCAATGCCCAGTGATGCTAAGTAATGCCAAGTGATGCCCAGATATGCTACACAGTGCTAAGCGATGCCCATTGATGCCCATTTATGTCAAGCAATGTCCAGATATGCCAAGTGATGCCCACCAATGCCCAGTATTGCCAAGTGAAGCCAAGCAATGCCCATGGATTCCCATCAGTGCCCATCGAAGCCAAGTGTTGGCCATCAATGCCCAGTGATGCCAATTGATTCCCAGATATGCCAAGTGATGTGCATCGATGCCCAGATAGGCCAAGTGCTGCCCAGCGACACCAAGTTATACCAAGTGATGCCCGTCAATGCCCAGTGATGCCCATTGGTACCCAGAGATGCCAACCAATGCCTAGCCATGCCCAGGTATGCCAAGTGATGCCCACCAAGACCAGAGATGCCAAGCATTGCCAAGTGAATCCCCGTGATGCTCATCAGTGCCCAGTGATGCCAAGCAATGCCCATAATTGCCCAGTGATGCCAAGTGATGCCCAGATATACAAAACAATGCCGATCAATGCCCAGTGATGCCAAATGAAGCCCATCAATGCCCAGTGATGCCAAGTGATGCCCAGCAATGCCCAGAGATGCCCAGTAATGACCATCAATGCTCAGTGATGCCAAGCAATGCCCAGATAGGCAAGGCGATGCCCAGATAGGCAAGGCAATGCCCATCAATGCCCACTGATGCCAAGCAATGCCCATCGATGCCCAGTGATGCCAAGCAATGCAAATTGATGCCCAGTGATGCCAAGCAAAGCCCAGTGATTCCCAATGATGCCAAGCAATGCCAAGTGATACCCAGTGATGTCGACCAGTGCCCAGCAATGCCAAAAGATGCCCATCAATGCCTAGTTATGCCAGCAATGCCCAGATATGCCAAGCAATCCCTATCGATGCCCAGTGCTGCTGACCGATGACCACCAATGCCCAGTGTTGCCAACCAATGCCAAGTGATGCCCATCAGTGACCAGTAATGCCATGCGATGCCCACATAGGACAAGTGATGCGCATTGATGCCCAGTGATACCAAGGGATGCCCAGCAATTCCAAGAGATGCCCAGTAATGCCTATCAATGCCTAGAGATGCCAAGAGATGCCAGGCGATGCCCAGAGAAGCCCAGTGATGCCCATCAGTGCCCAGTGATGCCAAGCATTGCCCAGATATGCCAAGCGATGTCCATAAATGCCCAGTGATGCCAAATGATGCCTAGTCATGCCAAGTGTTGACATAAGATGCCCAGCGATGCCCAGAGATGCCCATTGATGCCAAGCAATGCCCATTGATGCCCAGTGAGGCCAAGGGATGCCCAGCAATGCCCAGAGATTCCCAGTGATGCCCATCGATGGTCAGTGATGCCAAGCATTGCCCAGATATGCCAAGCAATGCCTACCAATGCCCAGTGTTGCTAAGCGATGCCAAGCAATGCCCATTGATTCCCAGTGATGCCCATCGATGCTCAGTGATGCCCAGAAATGCCAAGTGATGCCCTATGGTGCCCATCAGTGCCAAGCAATGCCAAGTGATGCCTAGTCATACCAAGTGATGCCAAACGATGCCCAGTGATGCCCAGAGACACCCATCAATGCCAAGCAATACCCATCGATGGCCAGTTATGCCAAGTGATGCCCAGGGATACCAAGTGATGCCCATCAAGGCCCAGTGATGCCAAGCGATTCCAAGCAATGCCAAGGGATGCCCATCAATGCTCAGTGATGCCAACTGATGCCAAGTGATGCCCAGCAATGCCCAGCAATGCCAAACAATGCCAAGTGAAGCCCAGTGATGCCAAGCAAGTCCAGAGATGTCCAGTGATGCCAAGCGATGCCCAGTGATGATAAGAAATGCCCAGTGATGCCCGGTGATGCCTAGCAATGCCCTGAAATGCCCAGAGGTGCCCATGGATGCCCAGAGATGCCCATCATTGTCCAGTGATGCCAAGCGATGCCCATCAATGCCCAGTAAGGCCAAGAAATGCCCAGTGATGCCAAGTGATGACCAGCGATGCCCACTGATTCCCAGTGATGCAAAGCAATGCCCATCCATGCTCAGTGATGCCATACGATGCCCAGTGATGCCCAGTGATGCCCAGCGATGGCTGGTGATTCCCAGTGATGCCAAGTGATGCCCATCGATGCCAAGCAATTCCAAGTGATGCCTGGTGATGCCCATGGATGTTGAGTTATGCCAAACATTGTCCAGCGATGCCCAGTGATGCCAAGTGATGCCCAGTGATGGCAAATGATGCTCAGAAATGCCAAGTGATGCCCACTGATGCCCAGTGATGCCACACAAAGCCTAGTGATGCCAGGTGATGCACAGCAATGCCCAGTGAAGTCCAGTGATGTCAAGCAATGCCATTCGATGCCCAGTGATGCCTGGCAATGTTTGCTGATGCCCAGTGATGCCTATCAAAGCCCAGTGATGTGAACTGATGCACTTCAAAGCCCAGTGATACCTGCGATTCTCAGTGATGCCAGGCTATGCCCATCGATGCCCAGTGATTTCAAGCAATGCCAAGCAATGCCCAGAGGTGCCCAGTGATGTCCAGTGATGCCCAATGATGCCCATCCATGCCCAGGGAAGCCAAGTGATGCCAAGCAATGCCCTGTGATGCCCAGTGATGCCTAGCAATGCCCTTGGGTGCCCAAACAATGCTCAGCAATGCCCAGTGATAGCACGTCATACCCATCAATCACCAGTGATGCCAAGCCATGCCCATCCATGCTCAGTGATGCCAAGCCATGCCCAGATATTTGAAGTGATGCCCCTCAATGTCCAGTGATGCCAAGCGATGCCAAGCAAAGCCCAGTGATGCCAAGTGATGCCCAGTGATGCCAATCAATGCCCAGTGATGCCAAGCAATTCCCAGAGATGCCCAGTGATTCCAAGTGATTCCCATTGATGCTCTGATGCCAAACAATGCCCAGTGATGTCTAGATATTCCCAGTAATACCAAGCAATGCCCAGTAATGCCCAGAGCTCCCCAGTGATGACAAGCAATGCCCAGTGATGCCCAGGGTTGCCTAGCAATGCCAGGCAATGCCCAGTGATGCCAAGCGATGCCCAAATATGCCAAGTGATGCCCAGTGATGCCTAGAGATGCACAGCAATTCCCAGTGATGCCATGGGATGCCCAGAGATGCCCAGTGAAGCCCAGGGAGCTGTGCTGGCAAGCCATGCCCATCGATGCCCAGTGATGTTACGTGATGACCAGCAATGCTGAGACACCCAGTGATGCCAAGTGATGCCCAGATATGCCAAGAGATGCCCAGTGAGGCCAAGTGAGGCCAAGTGATGCCCAGTGATGCCTGGTGATGCCAAGCTATGTTCAGCAATGCCCATGGATGTTGAGTTATGCCAAATGATGTCCAGCAATGCCCATTGATGCCCAATGATGGCAAATAATGCTCAGAAATGCCACGCGATGCCCAGCAATGCCCAGTGATGCCAAGTGATGCCTATCAGTGCCCAGTAATGCCAAGAGATGTCCAGCAATGCCAAGAGACACCCAGTGATGCCAAGCAATGCCCATTAATTATGAGTGATGCCAAACGATGCCCAGCAATGCCCAGTGATGCTCAGTGATACCCAGTAATTCCCAGTTATGCAAAATAAAGCCCAGTGATGCAAACGATGCCTACATATGATATGTGATGCCCATAGATGCTCGGTGATACCAAACGATGCTGAGCAATGCGCAGTATTGCCAAGCAATGCCAAGCAATGCCCAGAGATGCCCAGTGATGGCAAATGATGCTCAGAGATGCCAAGCAATGCCCACTGATGTCCAGTGATGCCTATCAAAGCCCAGTGAGGCCAAACGATGCCCTTCAAAGCCCAGTGATACCCACGATGCCCAGTGATGCCCAGCAATGCCCATCCATGCCCAGTGAAGCCAAGTCATACCAAGTGATGCCCAGAGTGGCCCAGTGATGCCAAGTGATTCCCAACGATGCCTAGCAATGCCAAGTGATGCTAAGTGATGATCAGCAATGCCCAGAGATGCCCAGTGATGCCAAGCGATGCCCATTGATGATGAGTGATGCCAAATGATGCCCAGTGATGCCCAGAGATGCCAAGCATTGTGCATCAATGCCCAGTGATGCCAAGCGATGCCCCAATATGCCAGTCGATGCTCATCGATGCCCAGTGATGCCAAGCGATGCCCAGTGGTGCCCAGATATGTCCAGTGATGCCAAGGGATTCTAAGGGATGCCCAGAGAAGGCCAGTGATTCCATGAAATGCCCAGAGATGCCCAGATATGCAAAGCAATGTCCATTGATGCCCAGTGATGCCAAGCAATGACCGTCGAAGCCCAGTGATGCTAAACGATGCCCAGCGATGCCCAGAGATGCCCAGGATGCCAAGCAATTACCAGTGATATCCAATGATGCCAAGCAATGTCCAGAGGTGCCCAGTGATGCCAAGCAATGCCTGGTGATGCCAAGGGATGCCCAGAGAAGCTCAGTGATGCCAAGTGATGCCCAGATATGCCAAGTGATGCCCATCAATGCCCACTGATGCCAAGCATTGTCCATCAATGCCCAGTGATGCCAAGCAATGCCCTGATATGCCAGTTGATGCCCAGCGATGCCAAACAATGCCTAGATATGCCATGTGATTCCCATCAAAGCTCAGTGATGCCAAACGATGCCCAGTGATGCTAAATGATGCCCAGTGATGTCCAGTGATGTCAAGCAGTGCCCAGATGTTCAGTGATGCCAAAGGATGCCCAGCGATGCCCAGTGATGACAGGAGATGTTCTTCAATGCCCAGCGATGCCCAGGGATGTCCAATGATTCCCAGTGATGCCCAGCGATGCCAAACAATGCCCAGAGATGGGATACAAGTAATCAGACTTGGTGTACAGAGATAACATACTGGCAGCCACCTGAAAAGTGGTGATCCAATTTTTACTGGGATTTTTGCTGATACGTAAAAATCAGTAGAATTCATATGAAAATCTAAATTTTCAGTTTTGTTGCAAATCTCAAAGATACAGCAACATTGGACCTGAATTCCCTGAAATAAAATAAGCAGGAGCTGAGCAGCAGCTGTCCCCTTAGAAGAAGCATGCAGCTTCTCCACATAACCAGCCTTCTTTTTGCACATTACCCCCCTGTACTATAGGCATTGGGGTGTGCACTTTGGTTTGTTAAGAGGACATGTGAAAAAGGCTGAAAAATCTAGGACAATATATAAGATATGGGGGCAACTTTTGAGGTCCTTACATAATTTACAGACCTTCTATCCCCAACCAGGCAACCACAGCCACTTAGTTCCTGTTTCAAGTCCCTGGGAAGGGGAGATCACTATCTCCTAAGCAGCCACTTAAATTTTAGACTCAACTCTCCCTCACCTTGTAAGTTCTTCCTTATACTCCACTAAATTATGTCTCCCACCAGTTTCAATGTACATGTCCTTATTCTTACCTCTGGAATCAAAAGGAAAATTAAATTCCCTCTTCCTCATAGTAGCCCTTCAAATACTGAAGTCACACTCTCTTTTTTAAAATCAACTTTATTGCACTATTATTTATGCATAAATATAATGCACATATTTTAGTGCATGATTCTATGAGGTTTCATTTTTAATTGGGGTAAAAATCATAACATACAATTTATTATCTTAATCATGTTTAAGTATACAGTTCAGAAGTGCTAAGTACATTCCCATTGTTTTGTATAATCACTTTAAATAACAGTAAATCAACCTCCCTCAACCTCCACCAAGAGACTTTAACAACAAAAACAATATTGTGTTATCCTGTATACTTTTCATAACACTTGGATTCAAAATATACTGGTAGTAAGGACACTGATCAAATAGTACTGATTGTTTGAAATCATTAAGGCAAATTTATTCTTCTCCGTCACTATCCCTCTAAACTCAATGTAAGTATTCCTCTCCCATGCCCAGGATGAAAGTTGAGAAAGCTGCACAACTTTTTTTCATCACTTGTAGCTAACAGACAGTTCTGTGGACAATTTAAAGCTAAAAACACAATAATTTAATAATTTATTCATAACCAAAATATTAGTAGGGTGCGTGAGCCATAATAAAAACAAAATGCTTTTGATTCTTAGTATGAAAATCTTTCCTACATATTCTAGTAAAAATATACAGCAATGAGGATAGATATGAAGACATGAGTGATAAGTGAAAGTGGCTGCCACTGACCTTGATATGGTTCTCCACTGAGGGGAAGCATTTGAGAAGTTCATTCATTTTAGTTATTACATAGAATTTCATTGCATAACCAGACCACTGTTTAATCATTACTTGTGAAGAACAAACTACTGTATTGTTTCAAATATTTTGCCACTTCAAACAATGTACCAGTAAACATATTTATACATAGCCCTTGTACCCGTGTGGGAGAGTTTCTCTGGATTATTTATCACAGAGTAAAGCCCTGGGTCAGAAGTAATGAGGTTCTTCAGCATTGAAAGATATTCCAAATTGCTGGAGTTGGTTTTGTTCCTATCCTTATTTTTAAAAACCTTTAAGTATTTGCTAATGAGTATGAAATTGTATCTCATTGTCATTTTAATTTGCATTTCATTGCTAATGAGTGAGGTTGAGCAGCTTTTCATATAGTTCATTGTCCATTCAATTTTATTATTGAAGAATTGGCTCATATATTTTTCCATTTTGTTAGGATACTTGTACTTTTCCTAAAAGATCTGTAGGACATATTTTATATTCTGTATGCTATTCTTCTGTTGGTTAAGTAGATTGCAAATATCTCTTAATCCCTCGCTTAATTTTCCACCTCATTTATAAGGTGTGAGTTTGTGTGTGAGTGTGTATGCATGCATCAATGTGCAATAAATACCAATTCTTTCCTTTATGGTTTTAGTCTTATCAAAAAATAAATCTCAGCAGAGCGATGCCAGCAAGATGGTTACCTAGAAGCCTTTAGCAGAAGTCCTCCCCACAAAGACAGTCAAAACAACAATCAATTATATTTTGATGACAAGAACTAAAGGAGAGCACTGGAGTACATCAAAAGAGTAGCAGAAACCCTGCAGAGCACAGAAACCCAGGATGGCCACACAGCGAATGGAAGGAGTCACCTGCCCTCCACCACCCTTTCCCCAGCTGAGATCAGCTTGGAACCAAGAGGGACTTCTCCCTGTGTGAAAGGTAAACAGGAGGCTCCCAGAAGCCCCCATTAACACCTTGGACACCTACAGTCCTCACGGCTGAGGACCCCTGCAGTCTTCACAGACACTAAACCCAACTAAGGGGGCTACCTGGAGTCCGCACAGCTGCTCTCCCCCAGAGGAGAAGCTGACACTATGCCCTGCCCTCTATGACCTGTGCAGCTCTTACACTACACCATCTTAGAACTGGATCCAGGGCTAGAGTGTGCCCTGCCTCTGGGGTAAGTGGCCATGGCAACCTTCCATCCCTGAGGCTCAGCTGCTGCTGACCACTCCTGCCCAGTGACCTGCCCATCTCTAAGCCGAGCTGCTGCTAGACCATACCCCATGGGACCAAGCAACCATGGAGCTGCTCCATATACTGCTTTCACTTGCTGCTCTGCCCTGCCCCTTGGAGCCTGAGCTGAAGCTGTGCACTCCTCCCCAGAGAACAGTGTCAGGGTGAAGCCACTCTATCTACCCCTCCCGGTCACTGCTGCCCCCTATCCCCACAGAGCCCAAGCTGAAATGGCACCCTGTATCCCAGCCACCAGAGCAGTCACTGCCCCCTGTGCCTCAGTTGAAGTAACACCCTGCATCCCAGGGAAACAGTGTCTTGGGAACAGCTGTCACGACCTCCTGGGCCTGAGCTGAAGTGATGTGTTACTTCTCAGGGAATCAGTGCTTTGGCTGAGCTTAGCAGTGGTGCATCCCAGGACTGAGCTAACATGATGCCCCATGCCCCAAGAAAACAGAGAAGTTTCAGAGCTGAGACATCTCACCCTGCAGGCCAAACAGCTCTAATATCCTGCTTTCCTGGAACTGGACAAGCCCCATAGAATCTGAGCTACTGAGATACCCTCTCCCTGGGGAGTGGAGTCATTGTTGTGCTGCTCCCTACCTCCTCAGGGGCCAAGCCACAGCTGTGATCTGCCATTCCTGGGTTTTTGCTGCCACTGCAGTTGGCCTCATCGAGTCTGGGATACTGCCAAATCCCCACATCCCAGGATCTAGAGTGAGCAGCACTGCACAGTGTTTCATCGCCTAGGATGTCAGTTGCCACTGTGCCCTACTGGCTCTGGGTCCAGAATTGTAGCTATACCCTGCTCCCAAGTCCAAGCTTCCAGGGCATCATTTCTTCCCCGGAGATGAGCCAGTGCTGTGTCTGGACCCCCAAAGTCATAATCACAGCTACAACCTGGCACCCTGTGCCAAACTGCTGGAGGGTGCCTCAGAATCACAGACTCCAAATCTTTGGGCAATCTACATCCAACCCTGCCTCAGAGACTGAACCTGCCCCCAAGACTCAGGTGCCACAATAGGTTGGCAAGACCCTGAGCCTAGGACCCCAGCTGCACAGCCACTCTGAGCACCTGGGCCCTGGAACCTACTGTCACTGAAGGTGCCTGTAAGCCATATCAGACTGACACCATGAAGGATCCTCTTGGCTAAATCTCCCCATTGTAGGGAAAACTAGAATAGGAGAACCCCAAAAGTCCTTGCCACTGAGGACCCTAACAACCTATGCTGCCACCACCACTGCCATAAACTTCTGTAGCCTAGACCACTGAGGTACCCTCAGTTATTACTGGCATTGACCTCAGCTGAAGGAGCTGCATTAAGGATATATCACAGTATCTACTTGGAACCAGAGCCACCACACCCTTCCCAACTGGCACATTAAGACCCATATGCAAGCAAAAGTCTTTATGACAGCTACTCTGTAAAGCTTGAAAGTGGAGATTATTCCACTAAATATGCAAACATAAACATAGGGACACAAGAAACATGAAAAAGGAAATATGCCACCACCAAAGGAACACAATAACTCTGTAGTTATTGACTCCAAAGAAAAAAATTTGCAATTTGCCTGAAAAGAAATTCAAAATAATTGTCTCAAGGATAGTTGACAAGAGAAGACAGATAGACAATTGAACAAAATCTGGAAAACAATTTATGATCTGAATGAGAAATTTAAGAAAAGAGACATCATAAAAAAGAACCAGGGAGAAAAAAACCGGCGGAGCTAAGGTAGCCTCCTGGATCCCTGCTTCCAGAGAAAGAGGCATAGATCTTGGTCTGCTACACACGATCGGATTGCTCTCCCGCAAAAACAGTGAGGTGAATCAGTGGAGATTCAGCGGGGGACACACAAATCAGGAAAAAGAATAAGGTGAACGGGAGATAGGAACACAAAACCTGGAAAGCGCAGGACAGACAATAGACAGTGGAGCGTGAGATGGCTGCGCCAGCCTGGCCAGTAAGTGCACAAGGATAAGTCCCTCAAGAGACAGTCTAGCTTCCCCACTGACTTAAAAGCCCACTGAGAGTCAGGTGCCTGTGTGAAGTGGATGTAGAATTGTGTCAGGAAACGTGGGGCTCAGTGGAGAGGGGACACAAGCGGGAAGCATCTTGAACTCCCCAGAGCTCCATGTCAGGACTGCATCGGACAAGGGAGGAACTGGTCTGGGCTCCCTCCAGAGGCAGTTAGGAGTCAGGAAGCTGGTCTCTGGCACCCAGTGGGTCCTGAACGGGAAGGTGATTACTGAGTAGAGGACTCTAACCTGGAAACTGCTGCTGGCAATTGGGATTGTTCAGGGTGGGCCAGTACCAGTGAGAGCTATTGCTGGAGTGGTGTGAGATTGGGGGAGGGAGACATAAAGGAGACGGTGGAGCACCCTGGTGACTTGGCTCCCTGATTGGGTACCTCCCAGCCCCTGAGTGGCTCCCTCTGGAGCCAGCGCCCTGGGGGCGAGTGAACGCCAGCTCAGGGACCAACAGCAGGTTGCAGTATGGTGTGGAACAGCTCCCTTCCCCCAGCCTGGGAGCTCTCAGAATGAGCTCTGCCTTTGCAGGACCTAAGGTCAACTAGCCAGGCCCGTTTCTTTGAGCGGTGAATTCTGAGTGCCTCCTCAGTTGTGAGGGGCAGATGCCTGCGGAAGCCGAAGGCGCTGGGGCATTGGGCAGTCTGGGGAGGGGCCCCTTCCCCCTGGCCTGCGTGTTTTGCATGGCCTCTGAGCTTGCAGCAGTGAGACATAAGGAGCCACTCCCCCTGTGCGACAAGCGCCAGTCCCTGGGGCTTTGGCACTGACCAATAGCTGACAGTCTGGTGACTTTCCTCGCCAGACTGGTTTAGGTCATCCGGTACGATTGCATTTCCGCCTCCGGTCAGCTACCAACAGTGAAACCCATGGCTAGGGAATCAAAACCCTGGCAAGAGACCAAAACAAGTTCCCCAAGTAATCCCTCCCATCAAGAGAACACTGAACAACATACTAGCGGCTCCCTCTAGCGGCAGATCAAGAGAAAATACACAGAACATGTTACTTACCAATCCAAAACTGAAAGAAAAGTAACAGCGGATCCAGATGGGAAGGACCCAGTGAAACATTTCTGGAAGTATGAAAACTCAAATGGAAAGCACACCCCCAAAGAGGAACACCAGCTCTCTAGCAATGAACACTAACCAAGTCCAGAATACTAAAATGACAGAAGAATTCCAAACATGGATTGTAAGTAAGCTCAATGATATGCAAGGAAAAATGGATAACCACCACAAGGAAACCACAAAAAAAAATCCAGGACTTGCAAGAAAAATTCACTAAAGAAATTGAAATGTTAAAGAAAAATCAAACCAAACTCCTGGAAATAAAGGACTTATTCAGGGAACTTCAAAACACTGTGGAAAGCCTCAAGAACAGGGTAGATCAAACAGAAGAAAGAATCTCAGAGATTGAAGACAGCTCCTTCCAAATGAATAAGTCAGTCACAGAGATTGTGCAGAAAATAAAGAAAAAAGAAACAAGCTTATAAGAAATGTGGGAGTATGTGAAAAAAACAAACCTGTGTGTGATCGGGGTTCTGGAAAGTGAAGAAGAAAACATGCAAGGACAGGATAACCTATTTGAAGATTTAATAGAGGAGAATTTCCCTGGCCTTGCTAAAAATCTAGATATACAGATACAAGAAGCTCAAGGGACCCCAGGGAGATTCAATGCAAATAGAAAGACACCACATCATGCAGTCATCAGATTGACTAAAATATCAACTAAGGAGGCCCTACTACAAGCTGTCAGGTGAAAGAAACAAGTAACATACAAAGAAAAGCCGATCAGAATAACTTCAGATTTCTCAACTGAAACCCTACAAGCAAGAAGAGCCTGAGGCCCCATTCTCACTCTTCTGAAACAGAATAATGCCCAGCCTAGAATTTTGTACCCTGCAAAACTAAGTTTTATATGTGAAAGATAAATAAAGACATTCTCAGATAAACAAAGTCCGTGGGAATTCACCAAGACAAGACCAGCTCTCCAAGAAGTACTCAAAGCTGAATTACACAGGACCAGCCCAATAAATACTCACGAATGTAAAACCACTCAAAAGCTAAAGATCAGGAATTTGCAAAGACCAGACCAGCCCTACAGGAAGTCCTTAGTCCTACATTATGCACTGAACAGCATAATAGACACTCCTCAAAGTAAAATCATTCAAGAGTTAAGGCCTAGAATGTGGACTTCATGATGGCTCAAGGAGCAAAACAAAACAACAGGATTCCGCCCAACAATAAGAATGGAAATCTACCACAAATCTCAATCCTCCCAATAAATGTGAATGGCCTGAACTGTCCTCTGAAAAGATACAGGCTGGCAGAGTGGATAAAAATCCACAAGCCTAGTATCTGCTGTCTTCAGGAAACATATCTAGACCACAAAGATGCCTTCAGACTAAAGGTCAAGGGATGGAAAACTATCATCCAGGCAAATGGAAGTCAAAAGAAAGCAGGGGTAGCGATACTATTCTCAGATAAGATATGCTTTAAAATAGCAAAAGTAAAAAAGGACAAAGATGGCCACTATATATTGGTGAAAGGGAAGATACAACAAGAAGAGTTTACATTCCTTAATATCTATGCACCTAATACACGAGCACCCAGTAACATAAAGCAAACCTTGTCTGATCTAAACAACATGATAAACAATAACACCATAATAACAGGGGATTTCAACACTCCACTTAATGAACTGGACAGATCTTCCAAACAGAAAATAAGCAAAGAAATAATGGACTTAAACAGAGCTCTTGAACAAAAGGGTCTGACAGATCTCTACAGAACATTCCACCCAAATAAAGCCGA
>RJWJ010011178.1:0-27196 GCA_004363605.1 Indri indri
GGAGGCTGAGGCAGGAGGATTGCTTGAGCCCAGGAGTTTGAGGTTGCTGTGAGCTAGGCTGATGCCACAGCACTCTAGCCAGGGCAACAGAGTGAGACTCTGTCTTGAAAAAAAAAAAAAAGCAAGAAAATAAAAAAAAAAGCAATCCCTGAGGCAGAAGAGAGTATGATTTCCAGAGTTACCACATTGTAATACCCAAAATGCCTAATCCTCAACAAAAAAATTATAAAACATACAAAGAAACAGGAAAATATGACTCATTCAAAGAAAAAGGATAATTTGACAGGAACTATTCCTGTGGGAGCCCAGACATTGGGATTTCTAGTCAAAGCCATTAAATCAATAGTCTTAAATATGCTCAATGAGCTGAAAGAAAGTATGGACAAAGAACTGACGGAAATCAGGAGAAAGATGTATGAACAAATAGGGAATGTCACTATAGAGGCAGAAATAAAAGGAATAGAAATTCTGAAGTGGGAAAAGTACAATCAGTGATATGAAAAATTCACTAGATACCACTACACACCTACTGAAATGGACAAAATCCAGAACACTGACAACACCAAATGCTGGTAAGGATGTGAAGCAGCAGTAGCTCTCACTTATTGCTGATGGAAATGCAAAACAGTACAGCCACTTTGAAAGACAGTTTGGCGGTTTCTTACAAGAGTAAACATACTCTTACCATGAAATCCAACAATCACGCTCCTTGGTATTTACCCAAAAGAGTTGAAAACTTATGTCCACACAAAAACCCGCACATGGATGTTTATATCACCTTTACACATAACTGCCAAAACTTTGAAGCAACTAAGATGTCCTTTAGTAGGTGAATAAATAAACTGTGGTACATCCAGACCATGGAACATTATTTGGTGCTAAAAAGAAATAAGCTACTAAGCTATGAAAAGATCTGGAGGAAACTTAAATGCATATTACTGAGTAAAAGAAGCCAATCTGAAAAGGCTATATACTGTATGATTCCAAGTATATGACATTCTGGAACAGGTAAAACTATGAAGACAGTAAGAAGATCAGTGGTTGCCAGGAGGCAGCGGGGAGGAAGAGAATTTTTAGGGCAGCGAAATTTCTCTATACTATGTACTTTATATATTATTATATAAAGACAGATATATGCCATTATAAATTTACCCAAACTCACTGAACATACAACACCGAGAGTGAACCCTAATGTAAACTATAGACTCTGAGTGATAATGATGTTAATATAGGTTCATCAGTTGTAACAAATGTACCACTCTGCTGGGGGATATTGATAATGGGTGAGGCTATGCAAGCGTGCAGGCAAGAAGTATATGAGAAATCTCTACCTTCTGCTCAATTTTGCTGTAAACCTAAAACTGCTCTAAAAAATAAAGTCCATTAAAAAAAATTCACTAGAGGGGCTCAATGGCAGATTACAGCAGGTAACAGAAAGAATTAGTAAACTTGAAGATAAGGTAATTGAAATTATCCAGTCTGATTAGCAGAAAGGAAAAAGAATGAAGAAAATGAACAAGACCTGAGTGATCTGTGGCAAACCATCAAGCATACCAACATATGCATTACGGAAGTCCCAGAACAAGATGACAAAAAAATGAGCAGAAAAAACATTTGAAAAAATAGTGGCCAAAATCTTTCCAAATTTGATGAAAGACATGAATCTATACATCTAATAAACTCAATAAATCTAAAGCAGGATAAACTCAAAAGATCCATGCTAAGCCATATTGTAGTAAAACTGTCAAAAGCCACAGGCAAAGACAAAACCTTAAAAGCAGAAAGGGAAGGAGCAAGTCATCATTTACAAGGGATCCTCAATAAGACTAACACCTGATTTCTTACCTGTCAACCAAGAATTCTATATTTGGTGGAAAAAATCCTTCAAGAATGAAGACATTTCAAAATAAACAAAAGCTGATGGAGTTTGTTACTTGTATACCTACCCTACAAGAAATGCTAAAGGAAGTCCTTCATACTAAACTAAAATGAAACTAGATGGTGACTTGAAGCCACGCAAAGAAATAAAGAACACTGGGGTAAAAGTTACTACACGGGTAAATGTAAAAGCTAGTATCATTGTACTTTTGGTTTACAACTCCTTTTTTCCTATATTATTTAAAAGGCAAATGCATAAAACAGTAATTATAAATCTGTGACAACAATAATATGCACAGGGATGGATAGAAATATATAAGAACATGCTATATACTGTGCATTAAAAAATAAATAAAAAAAGAGATGTATAGGAACAGAGTTTTTGTATACCACTGAAACTAAAGTTGGTATTATTCAAACTAGGTTATTATAACTTTAAGATGTTCATTATAATTCCAAAATAACCACTAAGAAAATAACTTTAAAAATATACAGAAAAGGAAAGAAGAAGTAAATCAAAATGGTATACTACAAATAATTCAATGTAGAGTCAAGTGCAGCAGCTTGTGCCTGTAGTTCCAGCTACTTGGGAGGCTAAGGTGGAAGGATCATTTGAACCCACCAGTTAGAGGCTGCAGTGAGCTATGATCCAGCCACTATACTCCAGCCTGAGCAACAGAACAAGACCCTGTCTCTTTAAAAAAAAAAAAAAATTTCAACGAAATAGCAAAAAAAAAGCAGGAATGAAGGAATTGAGGAACAAAAATATATAAGACATATAGAAAACAAATAGCTAAATGACAGGTGTAAGTCCTTCCTTATCAGTAATTACTTTAAAAGTAAACTCTCTAATTAAATGCAGAAATTGGCAGAATAGATTTAAAAAAACATAATCCATCTAAACGCTCTCTACAAGAGATTCATTTCAGACACAAAGACACAAAAGAGGTTAAAAGGAAGAAGAAAAAAAAAAATTCCATGAAAATAGTAGCCAAAAGAGATCTGGAATGGCTATATTATTACCAAACAAAACAGATTTTAAGTGAAAAAAGGTGATATTAAGAAGATACTACTCAGGGGTTGAGGCAGGAATATCACTTCAGCCCAGGAGTTTGAAGCCAGCCTGAACAACAATAAGCTGACCCCATCTCGGGGAGGGGGGGAAAAAAAGGATAAAAAATTATAAACACATATGTGCACCTAACAAGCCCCAAAATATATGAAGAAAAAATTGACAAAATTCAAGGAAGAAAGAGGTAATTCTACAATAATAGTTAGAGACTTCAGTACTCCACTTTCAATAACAGATAGAACAATAATGAAATAGAGGACCTGAACAACACTATAAACCAGGCATTTATTCTGGGTGTTGGGGACTCAACAATGAACAGACAAAAAATCCTTGCCCTTGCAGACCTTGCATAAAATAAAGAAGATTTTTAAAGTATACTATGTAGTATACTAGGGAGTGATAAATGCTAAGGAGAAAAGTTAAGCAGGGAAAGGAGAACAGAGATTGTCAGAGGGTTGCAGATTTTATGCAATGTGGCCAGAAAAGACCTCACTAAAATGACATCTAAATAAAGATTAGCTCTCCTTACTCTCAATTACCGTGTTTATCATACAACTTCAAAAATGTATGTACTAAACATAGTGAGACCCCATTTCTACAAAAAATTAAAAAATTAGCCAGGCATGGTGGCATGTGCCTATCGTCCCAGCTACTCAGGAGACTGAGGCTAGAGGACTGCTTGAGCCCGGGAGTTCAAGGCTATAGTGAGCTATGATAGTGTCACTGCACTCCAGCCCGGGTGACAGAGCAAGACCCTATCTCAAAAAAAAAGAAAAAAAAAAGTATGTGTACGTACTAGACAAACTCCCCATCTAGCTGGTGAGCTCCTTGTTGGCTAGAACTTTGCTCAGCTCCTAACACAGAGCTCACAGGAGGGAGCTTATCAGACTTATTGAATTGAAATGAGAGAATAATAATTATGGGTGTGCCCGTACACACACACACACACACACACACACATATCTAGAACCAGTTCATGGGGTCACAGTAGCCTAAAATTGCTACTGAATTGTTTACTAATGTCTTATCCTTGGCCTGCCATGATAAATTAATTCCCCCACGGTCAGTCTTCCAATTCAATGACCTAGATAGAAAGTAAAAGGAATGTGTTTTCTCACTAACCCAGAAATTAGGTAACTTCTTAAGTCAACCATTTATGAAACGTACAGTCTCTCAGACCGGCTTGCTCTCAGAAACTCATCAATTTTCCCTTAACACACATTTTATATATAAAAACAGAAGCCCATAAAGGTCAAAATTCTAGCCAGAAGTAGAACTGAGTGTCCTGACTCCCAATCCAGTGCTCTTTCCTCTTCAATGCTGTGTTTCCACCAGGGAAACCCTTTCCTCTATTCCAGGGATTGGCAAACTACAACCCAATTCAGTCTCCCACTGCCCATCTGTATAAATAAAGTTTTATTGGAACACACCCATGCCCATTTGTTTATGTACTGTCTACAGCTACTTTTGTGGTATAACAACAGAGTTGAGTAGTTGCAACTGAGACCATACGACCTACAAAGCCAAAAATGTTTACTGTCTGGCCTTTTACAGAAAAAGTTTGCCAATTCCTGCTCTATTCCATGGAAAGGGTCTGACTAGTTTGAATTTAAAATTCAATGTGCTAGCTAGCTAGAATGGAAAGTGTTTTCAAAGTCTAATTATATCTGACAAACAATTTTTGAGTACTATTCTGTGCCAGGCCATGTGTTGTTATGGAAATTTCATAAGCAAATAAAATAATCAATGCCCTCCTGAGTCCCTGACCTACTCGAAGGGATAAACGTAAGGTACTCAAATAATGAGAATTACAAAGTAGACTGTTATGATTAGAATCGGGTCTCGGATAAAAACTCACACAGCCAGTCTACTAAATGTGGTGTCATCTCTTTTAGAATAGCATAAGGCATCTTTAATAGATTTAAGTCTATTTACTCCTAAAAGTAACACTAGGTCAGTCTGACACATTGTGGGAAACTGTCACTCAGTAAGAAATGACTATGAGTTTAAGACAGAAAGCTACCCATTCTACACAGAAACTGTTGATGGAATAAACTCCAAATATCTGAAATAGGAGTGTCTGCCATGACTTCTGAGAGGTCACTGCCTCAGATCTACTTCTTTCAACCAGAAAAAAACCTCAAGAACCCTCTGCCTCCTGACCTGCACCAAGCTCATTTCCAGCTGCAGGGCGTCTCTCTCTCTCCGAGCTGTATCCACCTCTCCTTCCAACCGCCGCACCTCGGACTGCACCAATGCCAACTGCTGCTGGGCCTCCCGGGCTACCTGAGCCTCCCTCTGGCTGTTCCCCTAAGAAAGGGAAATCAAACTTAAGTACATACCTCATTTCCTATCTCCTGGTTACCTCCATTCCCCAATTCATCTTCCCATAGCCTAAAACCCAAGCTTTCTCTCTGTCTCCTCCCATTTGTCCTATTTCCCCATCCCTGTTTAATCTCACTCTTTGGACTTCCATGTGTTTGATGCCCCCAGCCCTTCCTGCTGGCCCTACACTCTCAGCCTTGACATCCCATCTCATTCAATTACTTTGCTCTTCATCTGTTCCCCATTCCTCAACTCTTCCAACTGCCACTTTTACCTTCTCCCTTTCCAATTGAGCCTGGCTTTCCTCCTGAAGCGCCTCGTAGTGTTCCTTAAGCCGGTGCTCTTGTTGGGCCCAGGTCTGCCGTTCTTCTTCTAGGGCAGCCTGAAGAGTCTCCAACTGACGATGCTCACTGAGTTGCGCAGCCCGAGCCACATCCCGTTCTTCCTGCAGGGCATGGCACCGCTGCTGTTCTACCTCCAAGCTCAGGGTCAGAGCTTGCCTTTCTTCTTCCTACAGCCCCAGAAGAAAACCAAGATCCTTAGTAGGCCCTCAAGAGGCCAGAAATCTGTCCCCTGACCCCCATGCAATATGCCTGAGAATTATGCCCATTAAAAATACAATAGTTGAAGGCTGGGCATGCAGTGGCTTATGCCTGTTATCCTAGCAATTTGGGGGGTTGAGGTGAGAGGATTGCTTGAGGTCAGGAGTTCAAGACCAACCTGAGCAAGAGCGAGACCCCATCTCTTCAAAAAATACAAAAAATTAGCTGGGCATGGTGGTATGCACCTGTAGTTCCACCTACTTGGGAGGCTGAGGCAGGAGCATGGCTTGAGCCCAGGAGTTTGAGGTAGCAGTGAGCTATAATGATGCCACTGTACTCTAACCTGGGCAACAAGACCCAGGTTAAAGCAAGACCCTCTCTCAAAAAAAACAAACAAAAAAACAAAAATAACCAATAGTTGACAAGCTCATAGGATTATATAAGAGCTCCTGTTCCAGAGTTAGGTAGACTTGGGTTCGAATCTCAGTTTGAATGCTAGTTCTATCATTTACTGTGTGCTCTTAGGCACACATCATTATTGGTAAAATGGAGATAATAACAGAGTCTACCTTGTGAGCATCAAAGTAAAAAGCATATATAAAGCATTTATCTATCATAGTGTCTGGTACATAGTAAGCCCTCAATACACATATAGCTAACACCATCATCAAAAGAAATACCACAAAACTAGAAAATCCAGCCTACAATCGTGAACTAGCCAAGCAGCAACCATCACAGCACTGTCGCATATAGCTGGTTAAGACTATAAGTACCAGCATGCATGTAACAAGCATGCGTCATGCATGCAACAAGTTCCAAACCTGGCTACTAACTCATATGGGTAATCATCTTATCATTTCAGCTCTAAGAAACTTGAGTGAGTCTCATCTCAACATTTTTGGCCATGCCCTAGACCAGAGTTCCCAAACCGGACTGCACAAAATCACCTAGGAAATTTCTGAAAATATTTGGGTTGCCCAGCATTACCATATATCTAACTGAATCAAAACCTCTGGGAATGGGTCCCAGAAATCTGTATCCTAAAATAATTCCCCAGATAACACTAATGTTCTAATGAGGATACATACACTCTGAAGAGTCTTCCAAACTTGCTTAGTGGCAGAACCTTTTTTTGCAGAATATCTAACAGAACTAGCGTTCTAAGGCAGTGGTTTCCAACCTTTTTGGCACCAGGGACTGGTTTCGTGGAAGACAGTTTTTCCACAGACCAGGGTGGAGTGGTAGAGCTCCATGGCCCAGGGGTTGGGGACCGCAGTTCTAAGGAACACACTTTGAGAAACACTGCTCTTGTGCAACTCAAATGGTAAACTCTCACAATACACCAATAGCCTATAGCTCACTAGAGGTAACTAACAATCTCTAATGGGATTAACCCAGTCTGATCTTCTCACCAGTGTCTCTCTTTCCCGTTGCTGCAGCCTGGCACTTTGCTGCTCACGATTCAGGGCCTCCATGGCCTCAGAAAGGCTCTGTTCCAGGTGGGTTACTGTCTTTCAGGGAGAGAGAAACACAGGACAGAGGAACTGAGAAAAATTTCTGTATACTGTACTTCAAAAAGCATTAACAATGTAAACTTGAAAATTCAGAGTTAACTAAATGAGTTGGGTGCCAAAAAGAAGACTACATGATGTGGGAAAAACTGGCAAGACATTGATTGTGCAAGTTTAACAGCAGAAACAGTGAAGGGAGAGGAAAGAGGGGACGAGAAGAGTTGTCGGGACAGCTACTGTAAGTTCAAGGTCAATTTATTGGGAACCCTAATTCCAGAGCTATTTCTACCCCTTTCCATCTAGAGATCTGTGACTGAGGTTCTAATGCCATATGATCCAGGTTGCCCACCTCCTGTTGCTTGCTTCTGGTGAGTTCTGCTGCCAGGCGTTCCTCTTGAAGTCCCCGAAGCACCTCTGTCCGCTCAGCCTCATGCTGGTTCCAACCCTCCACCACTCGGGCCAGGGTCTTAAGTAAGGGAAGTAAGATGGAATTCCAAAATAACATTTTTGCCCCCTTTCTACCCACAGGGGTAGGGTCAACAACTATGTTCTTCAAATAGTAAACCAAACCCATCCCTTACCCCAGCTCTTAGCACGCACAATGAAACACTGGTTGGCTACTCTGTTATTTACTATTCCTTAACGCTCTCCATGGAGACCCACCCACATTTTGCTACCCTGGCACCTTGTCCAGTTGTTCAATCATGATATCTTTCTTGCGGTCAGCAGCCACAGCCACTGCTAACTGTTGCTGTAGTTCTAGCACTCGGGTCTGCAGGCTCTGAATATGGCGCTCACAATGCTAGGAAAAAGGGTGAGAAGACTGAGTGATGCCCATCTTTAGTCTGACCATAGCACCAAACTTTCCAGCTCCTCTAGGGGAAATATAGAGACAAGGAGCCTGGGTCCCAAGAACAGAATAGGTTTAGAGGGGGAGAATCAAGAATTCTGGAGCAGGAAACTTGAGGCCTGAGGTCTCCAACAACTCCCTTCCCAGGAAATAGGTGCTTAGATTCCAGGCTCTTCCCTTTCCTGGATCTCCTGAAAAAAATTCCCATAAACCTTCTGGCAGAGGTGCAGCAGCCCACACTGCAAAATGTGCAAAGTTACTTCTATTTTAAGAAGCTCATTGGACACAATGATTAAACATAACAAGGATAAAGGGGAAAGCCTTTCATTCACGCCAAAGCAGTTTAAATAGAGGAATAGAGGGTTCCAAAAATGACAACTAATGATTTTGACTTTTCCTCTGCCTTGTTCATTACTCTGTCCACTTCAGACATTAAGGCTGAGGCTCACAGAAATAAAGCTCATTATTCCACCGAAAGCTATAAAGCCTTTACACAAGCTAGCAAAGTCTGTGCTCATTCAACAAATACTTATGGAGTGTTTCTATGTGATAGATATATTCTAGACCTTAGAGAGCCACTGCTGAACAAGATACTGACCCTCATGAAGTTTAGATTTTAGAGGGGAGAAGCAATCAAGAAATATCAGAGTGAAAAGCTACATGAAGGAAAAAATGGAGTGATCTGACTGACCACTTAGAGGGGAGGTGGTGCCATATTAGACAGAACAGTCAAAGGTCTCCCTGGAGAAATATTTAAGCAGAATCCCAGCTTTCAGGCTCTTAACCTTCAGCCTTTTTCAACACTCGAGTCCCCTATTTTTAATCTTTAGTGCTTTCAAAAGGAAGCCTTTGTATCTCACCTTGCGACGGGTATGCTCTGAATCCAGTGCATCTTTCAGCCCCTGAAAATCCGGGGGATTGAGTGGGGGCCCTGGCCGAAGGCTGGTGTAGCGGGGAAACAATTCCTCCAGGGCTTGGGCTGAGCTAGATGAAGATAAGTCTTGCAGGGGCCGAGTGCTGAGCAAATCAGATAGAGGATGTTAAGGCTGGGAAAGATTTGGGGATCCACTAGTCCAACTGTGATATTTTACAAACGAGGAAACTGAGACCCAGAGAGGCCAAGAGACTTGCCCCAAGTCATAAAGCAAGATACTGACAAATAAAAGATAGATCTGTGATTCACTTGAAGGTCTTAAAGGTCTTACGTCGTATGCCTACCCGACATAGCAAGACCCCATCTCTACATAAAGGAAAGAAAATTAGCCAGGTGTGGCAGCATGCGCTTATAGTCCTAGCTACTTGGGAGGCTGAAGCATGAAGATAGCTTGAGCCCAGGAGTTTGAGGCTACAATGAGCTGTGATCACACCACTGCGCTCCAGCCTGGGTGACAGAGCGAGACCTTATCTCTAAAATTAAAAAATATAAAATAAAAATAAATAAAAACAATTTTTAAAAAAGTCTCAGCAGAAAAAAGCTAACTCTTCCGAGAGGAAGCAGGACTGGAGGTTGAGAGAAAACCAGGTACTAGGCAGCAGATGCCCATGTTCCTGAAGGAGTAAAGGGGTTAGAGAAGACAGGAGAGAAAGGATGAAAACTGAAAGCTACGTAACAAGCCTCTTGGGTAATTAAGAGGTACAAAAGCAATAAGGGGAGAGCTAAGGAATAGAACATTTGGATTTCCAAGAAAGCAAGCAAGCTAGGAGAACCCCAAGAACTCACTTGAGCAAGGTGGCAGTGCTGTCACTGTCAAAGGAGTCCTCTTCTCGTCTCTCTGAGACAGCACCTGCAGTGAGGGGATCTCCTGCAGGAAGCCAGAGGGAACCCACCACCAGAGTCAGGTAAGGACAGGAACAGGGACCACTTGAAGGAGAAGAGAAGGGAGGACCTTCCTTTCTGCTTCCCCCATTCCACCATCCCCACCCCAAAGAACAGGAGCCTTTTCTCCCGAAATCTCTTGTCTCAGAGGTCTAGGTTTTTCTGCCTGCTTCCTCTGTCCTCCTACCCCTTAAATCTAGGTTCTCCTACATAGCTTTAGGGAAGGGGTTTACTCACGATAGGCTGAATCACGTGAGGTCTGGAGCATGGTCTGGAGTTGACCTCGAACACTTTCCATCTCAAAGATGTGCTTAGAACCATCCTAGAAAAAAGCACCATGGAAATCAGATGCAGTCTGCATAATCTACATAATCTACCTACTGCCAGGGAAGAATTTTTACTTCAGCACTTGGGAAAGCAAGAGAAACAAAATAGACCCAATACAGGCTGTCTTAACCTTGAGTTAGAAACTCAAATATCTATAAGCCAGAAAAGTAGTAGAAATGAATAAATTGGGCAGGCATAAGACAAGAATGGTGGAGATTCTTGCCAACTAAAGAACAAATGCCCTGTCTAAAGACTGTATAGACAGGGCTATCGTTTTCAAACTCTGGAAGATCAAACCAGTCCTCAAATTGATTATGACACCTTTCCTTCCAACACTAATAATGATCTTCTCTGTAACTTGTACAATTGATTAAATTACGTTTGAATGATCTACATGACAAATTTTGAACCATACTATCAAAATAGGTTTTGAGTTGGAAGGATTTTAGCATATTTTGCTGCTATCTTAAGTCCCTAGCTCCCTCTTGGGACCAAGAAACCCACTCCCAGTGCCCAAGTGCCAGTCATAGCACACCAACCTACTCCACAGGTTTGCTCCATCTACTCGGAGCAGAGATCTCTCACAAAAAACACTAGGAAGTTTTACAATTCTCCAAATTATGGTGTCCCAGGTCACTCTCCCTCATAAACATTTGCTCTCAGGAATAAGTATGACTGATGTGCAGTTAAAAGGAATTTGAAATCCAACCATAGGCATTCCAATCTCAGCAAAGCTTTTTTTTTTTTTAACCACACCCTAATCCCAAGGCTCTGGTGTCTAGTATCCTAGAGGTCCCCAAGTCACACCTCCCTTACCTTTTTCTTCAGGTTGTTCTCCAATCCAAGTGACAAGCTGTGACTCAGCTCTTGGGCCAAGCCATCTAACACCTCATGAGGAGGTGGGGAGGTGGAGGGTAAATACAGCTGGGCTCGAGCTGTGGCCTCTGCCTGCCGGCTGAGGCGCAAAGACGCATAGAGCTGGGAGGTCACCTCAGAGGACGCTGGGTTCAGCCCAGGGACTTCTGAGGAATCACTCAGGAGATCCTCTGCTCGGAGAGGTGAACTGGGGCCAGTAGCTGATGTCGCCATGAGTACAAGGAAGAGACAACCGGAGACAGCAGAAAGCTGGGAGGTTCTGCTTTAGTAAAGTCCAGGGGGAAAAGTTCACGGAAAAGGGAGATTTGGGAGAGGGGAGGAAGACTGCACGCCAAGGATCCTTGGTGAATAAAGGTATGGAGGCCTTCTGGTTAGAGGAAAAGTTTCCACTGGTTCCAGAGGCCATGGGAGAGGGCAAAGTATTCCTTTCCCCAGCTTCTGGGAACGGTGCTAAAAGAGGGTGCAGCACAGAGGGGGTGTGGACAGACCTACTGTGGGACAACAGCACCACTGCAGTTTCTCTTCCCAACTAGGAGTGCTGGAAGTGGCAGATCAGCTTCAGCACAGGCTACACCTGGTCAACGGAGGTCTTAAGTTCTCACATCCAGAACTTGCAAACTGAAACGAAGCCAAATCCGGTAGGGGCCCAATTTCTGTCCCGCTGCCTTACTTGTCCTTCAGCTGGCTCCAGTCTCAAAAGATGCAAGAACTTCACGCCCCGCACGCCCCCCTACTTCACGCGTTCCACCCAGGGTCAACTGCCTTGTACATCCCCTCCGACCCCTCCTGGCAAGAAAGCCATAGCAGAGCTCCCTAGAACCCCTCCCTCCCACCCCTAAAGAAAACTTGTAAATCCTCAGTTACGCCCTCAGACGTCCCTAAAAAGAACGTCGCCCTCAAGTCTAGCCTGAGATCTTCTACCCCGACCACCCCGTCCCAACTACTCTCCACACTTCCAGTACTTGGCCCCCAATTTGCCAAGGCGGGGACAAAAGACTGCCCCCGTCCCCTGAGCCCAGGTTCGGAAAGACCCAAACACCCCGTCTCGCGCGGTCCTCTACTCTCAAAACCGTTGGTAGCCTCCCGCCCACCGCCCGCAGCCCCGCCCCTCTCGCTTCGATGACGTCACCCGCCCGCGATCCCACACGCGCAGCAGCTCTCACTGATTTTGGAGCCCGCGACCCTGGGCGCGCGTGCGCAGCTCTAGCCGCCGCGGATTGGCTGAGGAAGGGAGGCAGAGTCTGACGAGAGGCTTTGGGGCGGAGTCAATGTTCCACCGTTGCGGCTTGAAGACCCGGCGGGGCGGAGCTCCGCGGAAACAGGAAGTAGCTCCTGACTGGCACTCGGAGCAGTTCCGGTGAGTCCGGGGGTGGGGTCCCCACCTGGTTGGAGGGATCAGGGACCCAGAACCCGAGGCCACGGAGTAGGGGCGGTTACGGAGCGAGGCTCACACTCTCTGTCCTGCAGATGACTGTCCACAACCTGTACCTGTTTGACCGGAATGGAGTGTGTCTGCACTACAGCGAGTGGCACCGCAAGAAGCAAGCAGGGATCCCCAAAGAGGAGGTGACGAGAGGGCCCCGGCGCAGCCTGGGCGACCTCTGCATCTCCAAACGCACTTAGTCCCAGCCAGCCTTTCCTCTCCAAACCCCGGCTCGTCCCCCCTACCCCAACCCCGTCTCCCTCTGCAAACAAGAGCTAACTCGGCCCCTCTCCCTCCAGGAGTACAAGCTGATGTACGGGATGCTCTTCTCTATTCGCTCGTTTGTCAGCAAGATGTCCCCGCTAGACATGTACGCGGAGTCAGGATGTTGGGAGGAGGGCTAGCCTTGGGAATTTTGGGGTGCAGGCAACTTTTTGGAGTGGAAGGGGCATTGGCCCCCAGAGAGGGGAGGGGGAGAAAGAGGCTGAATCCGAAGCAAGAGTGCTGAAGCTGGCAGGAGCGGCAGTGAGGTAGTTCTGAAGGTAGAGAGGTTGAGGGCTGGAGCTAAATTGAGCTGTAAGGATGGGCTGGGCGGTGTCTTTACTCAACCAGGCTCCTACAAATGATTTGTTTAGACGAAGAGGGAGTCAACCTTGAGGGGATCAGAAGTATCTCTTTGAGAGAGCTTTTGTTCCCATTCTTTAACATCCTCCTCATCTCTACAGGAAGGATGGCTTCCTGGCTTTCCAAACTAGCCGTTATAAACTCCATTACTACGAGACGCCCACTGGGATCAAGGTTGTCATGAATACTGACTTGGGCGTGGGATCCATCCGAGATGTGCTGCACCACATCTACAGTGCGGTCAGTACCAGCCCCGGGGACTCTTCCCCCAGAACTCTTTAATGGCCATGGCCAGTTACAGCCCCAAGACTCCCTCAGTTTCCCTGCCCTAATCCTACTATATCTCGATTGAACTCAGAGTTTTCTCAAGGGCTTTTAGGTCCTTAAACACTCCCACCACCAGTTCCTCCTCAGGGAGGGCTTGCCTCTCAGCCCTTGTTCCTTGTGCATTCACATACCCTTGAGGCTATACTAGGTTTGGGGTTAAAAATGAGAAGTGTCCAAAGCCTGGCTCTAACACCCTCCCCCTCCATAGCTGTACGTGGAGCTGGTGGTGAAGAACCCCCTGTGCCCGCTGGGCCAAACTGTGCAAAGTGAGCTCTTCCGCTCCCGACTGGACTCATATGTCCGCTCTCTGCCCTTCTTCTCTGCCCGGGCTGGCTGAAGCCTCAAGAGGATTCACGCCTCAAGAGAATTCATGTCTGCCTGGGGTCCTTCCTAATCTCTGCCACTGGAGGGACCCCACTGTAAGCCCCTACACTGCCCCCCTCCTAGGGCAGCAGCCCAAAGGCCTGTCCCGGTGCCCTCCACATCACCAGAATGAAGCCCACAGGAGTCCCTTCACCTCCGAACCAGGCCCTCTCTCCATTTTTATCCCATACCTGACACTGTGAGAATCACAGAATAAACCTTCTGTCACCCTCTGCTGCCTGAGCGTGTCAGTTGAATGAGTCCTCTTGGTCCTACCCCACTCATGAAGGAGGGAATAGGGTAGCTGCACCCCCCCTGAAGCCTGAAAAGAGGCTTTCTTTCCCTTTCTTTCTTTGAGACAGTCTCACTCTGTCACCTGGGCTAGCGCGCTGTGGCTCCTGGGCTCAAGCAATCCTCCTGCCTCAGCCTCCCACGTAGCTGGCACTACAGGCGCTTGCCACCACGTCCGACTAATTTTTTGTTTCTATTTTTAGTTGGCCGGCTAATTTTTTCTATTTTTAGTAGGGGGGGGTGTCTCACTCTTGCTCAAGCTGGTGTCGAACTCCTGCTCTCAAGCGATCCTCCCGCCTCAGCCGCCCAGAGTGCCAGGATTACAGCCAATGGGTTTCTTAACAGCGGCACTATTGACATTTTGGGCTGGATAATTCTTTGGTGTGGGGGCTGTTCTGTGCTTTGTAGGATTTTAGCTACATCCTGGGCCACCATTCACTGGACGCTTATAGGACAGCCTTCCTCACCCCAGTCGTGAAATCAAAAATGTCTCCAAACCTTGCCAAACGTGCTCTGGGTGACAAAATCCCTCCCGATTGAGAATCACTGGGTAAGGGGAAGGCTGACAGGCCTCCGGTCCCAGAGGGTGCAAGAACCACCCTCCTGGGTTCCGCTCGCAAGCTGCGGAGCGTTCGGCAGGCGGATCTTATGCAGATGAGCGGCAGATTTGGCTAGGAGGCGGGCGGCTCTATGCAGATGAGGGGGCGGTGCCTGCATGTTGATAAGCTGGGCCCGCTGCCGACGCTGCTGGGAGCGTAGTGGGTCCCGCTGCGGTTCGGGCTGAAGTGGCATCCCTCTCCCGCCCCCCTCGTCCCTGGGTTCCTGCCTTCCGAGGACTGTCCTCGACCGTTACCCTCATCCACTTCCCCTGCCTTACTCCCTGCTCCACTGCCCCCCGTAACTGAATACCTCCACTCCTGGCGCCCCCAGCGTTTCTCTCCTCCCGCCGCAAACCTCGCGACCTCCAACAGCCCGCCCCCGCGGCCGGATCTTGCTTGGCAGATCTCGCCGCAGCCTGCCGGGTCTTCCCGCTCTCCCGGGGCTCGCCGCCGGGTTGTCAGCCCTCGGGCTTCCCCGCTTCCTCCTCCCACCCCCTTGAAGCCCCCTCCCCCGCCCTGGCCAGCCGGCATGCAGGTGTCTATCGCGTGTACCGAGCAGAACCTTCGCAGCCGGAGCAGTGAGGACCGTCTGTGTGGACCCCGGCCGGGCCCCGGGGGCGGTAATGGCGGGCCAGTCGGCGGGGGGCACGGGAATCCTCCGGGGGGTGGAGGGTCGGGCCCCAAGGCCCGAGCTGCACTGGTTCCCCGACCCCCAGCGCCTGCTGGGGCCCTCCGAGAGAGCACCGGCCGAGGCACTGGCATGAAATACAGGTATGGGGGTGGCCGGGCAGCCCGCCCCATCCGCTCCCCTTTCGGGACCCTGAGGCTTCCTGAGATGGCCGCCAAGACCCCTTCAAACTTCACTGACAAGGTCCCTGTTCTTTCCATCTCTTCTTCCCTTCACCCGCACTTCTTTACTTTGTCCCTCTCTTGGTCTCCGTCAATACCCCTGACAACGAGAGAATCAAGTTTACCGAGGTTGACTGGGTCCTGTCAGACTGAGGGGATGCCCCTGACCTTCCCTATTTACCCCTAGGAAGGCTGGGGATGCACAGATCTCCAAGCTGCACGCATCTCCAGGCTGTGCCCCCCTCCAATGGAGTGTCCTTGGGTCGGCGTCCTGGAGAGAGGAGGCAGGGAAATGGCTTCTCACTCTGACCTGCTTGGGGTGCCTGACCCAGATACTCCCCCTACCTGCCCCAAGGGACCAACCTCCTGTGACCTTTCTTGGGGGGAGGGGAGTGAGGCCTGTGGGAAGGATGGACCACATCTTTCATCTCCATGCTGAGGGGCAGGTTCTAGGTGGGGAAAGTGAACCGACTTTATCTCAGAGAACTGGGGGGCCAGGGGCTCTTAGAACTCGCGGTAGGGGGAGAGGAGGGGCTCCTGCTTGGGAGTGAGCCAAGGTCACTGATCTGACCTGCTTTGTCACCTAAGGAATCTGATCCCCTCCGTGTGTGTGGTGGCCCTGATTGGGAAACTGAGCTGCCACCTGGGTGGGGGGCATTAGGAGGAGGAGGGCACTCACAGGTTCAGAGACAGTCTTCCCAAGCCAATAGGAGCAAAGGGAGTGGAGAAGGGGAGAAAGAGAAATAGGCTTTCCTGTGATACACTCTGCTACCCCTAGGCCTCCTATCTGCCTTTGCTGGAGGTCCATCTGTCCATCTGCCCTGCCTAATCAGGGACCCTTGCCTGTCTGAGTGCCTGAATTTGACTTGGTTTACCTCTTCTCTCCTAGTGTCTGCCCTTCAGCTCGCAAACTCACCACAATTAGCTAGCCACACTCTTCCCAGCCCTCCCACTTCCACACATCCCAGAGATGGCTCTAAACACAGAAAAGACCTCACCTAGAAGAAAGACAAACCAGACAGCATATCTTCAATGTGGTAGGAGAGAATGGAGCACTGGACAGAGGAACAGTCATTTATTGGTTCACTTATTTTTTCAACAATATTCCTAGGGTCTCTGCTGTGGGGCTAGCACTTGCCCAATCCTGTAGGCCCACTGGGTGTAGTTTCTTTGAACTGAGATGCCCTGAGGGTTTCTCAGTCCAGAAGGAGAGGAGCTGGGGGCTGATAATCTAGGTCCTAATGAGGCTCCACCCCTTCCTGCTGCTTCTGAATCCTGTAGGAACCTGGGAAAATCTGGTCTTCGGGTATCCTGTCTTGGCCTGGGTGAGTTAGAACAGGGATTAAGGGAAGGGGGCATTCTTTCATCGCCTGCCTCTTCCAGCTCTCATGTACCTGGCTTCTCTCTTGCAGGTACCTGGGTCACTTTTGGTTCTCAGATCTCAGATGAGGTATAAGTGATGGGATCTAGAAACAGGGTGGGGGAAGGGGAGGAAACCAGAAAAAGGGGAAATGGACCTGGATAGGGGTTTGGACAATAAGCATGGGGAATTAGGGATCTCAGGCTGGAGCTTGGGGAAAGGGAAGAGAATGCGGAAACCAGGGCTGAGGTTTGGTGGGTTAGAGTGCAGTGAAGGAGGTAAGTGAGGGGCAGTAGTGGATCAACTCTTTCTCTCACCTCCCTAGATAGCCGAGGATGTGCTGACAGTAGCCTATGAGCATGGTGTAAACCTGTTTGACACCGCTGAAGTGCATGCAGCAGGAAAGTAAGGACTGGGATCAAAGAGCTAAGTTCCATCTGGAAGACTGAGAGAACATCAGGGCTTCTTGTTTTCCCTCTAAAGAATCCTGAGAATTCTGAGAACATCAAGTTCCAACCTTTCAGCCAATGGGCCCCCAAAGCATTATGAGAGTTGTAGTCCCAGTATCAGTCCCTCTCAAACTTAGAAGTCACTGGGCATACTGTGTAGTCGCATTAAATAAAATCAACAAATATATCCTGGGCATTAGTTATGTGCAACTATGTGAGGATTACAAAGCTGAATTTTCAAACACACTGCCCCATCACACATCCATGATTTCACACTGGAAGCAGTAAAAACCTAGGATGACCTACCCTTGCCTCTTCCACATCTGGCAAATACTTCTGCTCATCTTCAAGACTTGACCCAAATGTTCACTCCTCTAAGAAGTGGCTGGGGGGCGGGGGCAGCGGGCAACCCAGATGGTTAAAACCAGACAAGGCAGTGTCCTCCCTGGCTGTACACCACCTGTCCTTCTCCCCTCAATCCTATTCTATTTTAGTACCCACAACAGTGCTTGGTACATAATTGATGCACAACAGATATCTGTTGAATGAATGAATAAAGGAAAACTATATAGCTACATCCCTAATTCCAGAAGCCCCTCTTACGTAGTCTAGGATGGGGCCGAAAGCCCAAATTGCCTCCTGGTTTATGCTCTACTTTATAAGAGAGGAGAAGGTGGGGAAGAGTAGAAGGAATTGATCCACCTTGGAGGGGTCAGTGCCTCTGCGTTGTCTCTCTTTTAGGGCTGAAAGAACCCTAGGCAACATCCTCAAGAGCAAAGGTTGGAGGTGAGACTGTGTTTTGGGGGGTTGCTGGGGACATGATCATCGAAAAATCCTTTTCTTGCTGGTTCTCCCATTTCTCCTTTTCCAGGAGATCAAGCTATGTCATCACCACCAAGATTTTTTGGGGAGGACAGTAAGTGGCTGCCCCACTATGACTGGGGAGAAGAGCTAAAAAGAATGTGTTCAAGTGTATGGGAAGGGGGTGGGGATAGCTATCCTGCACCTGCTACCCCAGGTCTGCACCCTGCTTGTGAGGACCATGCAATCCCCGTTCCTCACCACTCCAGGCCAGCCCTAGTCCCCTATCTTTATCACACTTTATCTTTGACTTATCTTTTCCTACAGGGCAGAAACTGAGAGAGGCTTGAGCCGCAAACACATCATTGAGGGTGAGCGTTAGGGGCTGGGAAACTGAATCGGTGGGGTATGGAAGCCAGAGGAATAGAGAACGTTTTCTGAAGCTCTGAATTGGAGGCTTCGAATATGGGCTTAGGTGGCCATGGCAAAGGGATAAGGTCCAAATTCTTAGTAAACTGAAGCCGAGGTGCTTATTTTCCTTTCCCCACCCCAACCTCCAGGCTTGCGAGGATCCCTAGAACGCCTCCAGCTGGGATACGTGGACATCATCTTTGCCAATCGCTCAGACCCCAACAGTCCTATGGAGGGTAAAAGCAGCACCCCAAAGCCTGACAGTCTTTCAACACTAAGCACTCCCTCAAACCCTTAGCAGGAAGCTAGCCCTCACTAAGAAGACCTGCCAAGCTCCACAGTGGAAGCTCAGATCTCATGACTTGGACAGGGAGGGAGGCAAAGAACAGATACAAACCTCTCTGACTCCACAGAGATGCTTGGGGTCTTAGTGGGGCAAGCAGAGTTCTGCAGATCTGGAGCCCTAGATTCCAGGGGTCTGACAGTGAGGCTGTCCCTCTCCTGTGTGCCTAGAGATTGTACGAGCCATGACCTATGTCATCAACCAGGGCCTGGCCCTATACTGGGGGACATCCCGATGGGGGGCTGCAGAAATCATGGTGAGTGTGTGACTCTACTCCCCCTGTCCGACAACTGGTTCCCACTTTTCAAATGACTACCCCAAATCCCACTGGACTGGGGGGAAGGAGTGCTCTGACCCCCATCTCTTCCCCATCCCAACCCAGGAGGCCTACTCCATGGCCAGACAGTTCAATCTGATTCCTCCCGTGTGTGAACAAGCTGAGCACCACCTGTTTCAGAGGGAGAAGGTGGAGATGCAGCTGCCAGAGCTCTACCACAAGATTGGTTCGCAGACCCTCATCCCTAACTTGCCCTCAGCCTCATCTGTGGCCTAGGTCACTTTGCCCATACCCAGTTTTCTTCCTCTTAGGTGTTGGCTCAGTCACCTGGTCCCCTCTGGCCTGTGGGCTCATTACTAGCAAGTATGATGGGCGAATCCCAGATACCTGCAGGGCCGCCATCAAGGTGAGATCTGGGAGCTCAGGATGGCAGGACTGCGCTATCTGGGCTGCTCTGCGCGCGTGCGTGCGTGCGTGCGTGCGTGCGGTGGTGGGGAGGGGTCTTTTGCTGATTCTTCTTGGCCTCCAGGGCTACCAGTGGCTCAAGGACAAAGTGCAGAATGAGGATGGCAAGAAGCAAAAAGCCAAAGTCACAGACCTTCTGCCCATCGCTCACCAGCTGGGCTGCACAGTGGCCCAGCTTGCTATTGGTGAGACACTGCCAGCCCTGGGCCCTGCAGGGGCCCTGTCTCCTCCCAAGATGCTCCCAAACCTGTCCGCAGACTGACTTGTCCCCAGGGAGGGGCCTCTTCAGAGACATCTCTGAAGTCTATGTGCTCACTGTTCTCCACCGGTTCTCTTTTTTTGCTCCTCTGGCCTCAGCGTGGTGTCTCCACAGTGAGGGTGTCAGCTCGGTCTTGCTGGGGGTGTCCAGTGCAGAGCAACTGATTGAACACCTGGGCGCTCTGCAGGTGAGCTAGAGACTCAGAGGCTTAGCCTATCTCTGACCCCTTCCTCAGGGGTCAAAGCCATGCTGTCCAACCCCAAATGGCCCTGTGAGGTTACCCACTACAAAGTCCTCACTTTGCAGGTGAGAGGTCCCAGGGCCACAAAGCGAGGCAGGGGCACAGATGCCACTCTTGTTGCCACTGGCCCCACTGTGATTTTTCCCCGGGTCCTTGAACCCCATGCCCTTCCTCAGTGACCCAGCGTGTACTGCTCTCTCCATCACCCCACTATCCTCCAGGTGCTGAGCCAGCTGACCCCGCAGACGGTGATGGAGATAGACGGGCTCCTGGGTAACAAGCCGCATTCCAAGAAATAGTGCGTCGGGGGCGCGGGGACCTAACCCAGATCCACTGCACCTGCCCCAGAACCGCTTCCCCGCAGCTGCCTCTCTCTGGATCCCTCCCCGCAGCGGCCAGAGCCAGGGTAGCCCCGCCCACTAACGAGTCCCAGCTTCGAGTGGCGATACGCATGAACAAAGCCATATCCTTCCGCAGTGGGGCTGGGGAGAGAAAGTAGTCCGCCTGCCACCTGCTGCGTCCTCCTGGCCTTGCAAATCCTGGGCATGAGCTACTGGCCATCCGCTCTCTGCCACTTTGTCTCGCTCCCTTCTCTCTTCCTCCTATTGCCGAGGCCCAGGAAAAAAAAACAGCTGATACAGGAAATATGCAGAGTACCTCAAAAGGGGCCCTCGAAATGTTATCAAGGGGTAATAATTTAGTGAGTTGCGATGTCCTCTGGGACTTAGGAAATGGGGCTCTTATGTTATTCGGTACAAAGGAAGCCAGGCTGGTCCTGGCAGGAAGTAAATGATAACCTTTGGGAAACCAGGACTCTGCCTCCCAACCCAGAGATCAAGGGCTTACAACTAGAACTAGTGTAATACTTTGTTCTTGGGAGAGGGCGGTCTAAGGGTGGGGGCTACAGCAACACAGCACTGACAAAAGTAGAGGGAAATTTGACAGCAGGTGTACAGTGTGTGTGGCCTGGCAAAAGTGGCCAGGGTGGCCCTTGGAAAATAAAGTTGGGCTGTATTTTCCAGGAATTAGCGACAGCCTTTGGGTCACGGGCAGAGACATGGGACTGATATAAAAAGGTGTAGGGACAGATTTTGAGCCTTGAGCGGGACTTCCTACCTGGCAGTGGAGGATTGGGTCTTCCTCCCAGCAATAACCCTAAAGCAATAATGATGGCCCCTCTTCTGTAATACTTCCCAGGGAACTGTAAATAAAATCTCAGTTGATCCTCACAGTGTCTGAAATTGCAGAGGGTTGGGAGGTTAGGGACAGTCTCAGGTGTCTGGCCCCTTTGCCCCCTGCCATTAGAAAGCTCCCAGCACTAGCCTTCTCTCCATTGCTCATTCACCGCGGTGACCCAGGCATTCAGTTCCTACTCACTGCTCTCAATAAGGACCCAGGCACCAGGTACCCCAGGCCCCAGATTTCTTCCTTCTTTCAGTCGCCACATTCCTTAGAACCCAGAGATCTGGCTTCATTGTTTTGTTCCTCCTCTTTCTACAAAGGACTCAGCTGTCTGACACCCTTGCCCTTGTTTTTTTTGTTTGTTTTTAAAGTCACATTAGGCATACTTCTTGTCTCGTTCTTCTCGTTTCCCTCTCGCCAGATACCCACACATATGCCAAGGAACTATCTGATTGGTTTTCCTGTGGCTGAGTGGGAGAGACTGTTCCGAAGCTGAGGCTTTGCCATTTGGAGGGGAGTAAAGTGAAGACCAGTCTATGACTGAGGGGATACAAAGAGAAGGAAAGGAGTTATAAATTTAAAAGAAAACAAGTGAAATATCAGGTGTGAGGGTAGCAGAAAAGCAGAATCAAATGAAGCTATATGAGATACTACACGTATTCTTCCCCAAATGACTGATTTCCCTGGGACAGAAAGCGAGTTAAAAGTTACAGCCTTAATGATCACAAAGCAGAGTAGGATGAGCTCTGCCTTCCTTAAATACAACCTCACCATCTCCCTTTTACCCATCTTCATCCTACCCTGATCCTGAAGCTGGGAGAGCAGAGTAAAACCAATTTCCAAAAAGACAAAAGTTAGCAGCACGCATTTCCTGGATTAGCAACCAACTGGATCAACTAATGAATACTTACATCCACCCCTATCATTTCCCACTCATTTTGGAAGACAAAGAAGTAAAATGTATGACTAAACTATGACTAGTTATTCTATAACAAACACTGAAGAATTTATCAACGGAAAACAGTATTCTCCTTAAGTAGTTATCTTGGAGGGTTATGCACTTATTTTAATGCCTCCTCCATTGCTTAAAACATTTTATAATAAAAATTCTTCTTAGAATTAATCTTCAGAGACAGTTTAGAAAGTCCTTGTAAAAAGCCTTCATTGCCACACCTCCTTTGTATATAAACATTTGCCATATTTGTCACTCTCATTATTTATTTATTGAGTGCTACTATGGAATGGTACAGAATATAGTGGTGAACTAAACCAGACTCAGAACAACCTCCATGCAGCTTGCTGATGGGAGAGACAATCACGTAACTACCACATACAAACTTCAGTTGTCCAAAGTCCAAAGGAAAGCACATGGGTTACCAGAGTCTATAATGGGTCTTTGACATGGTGAAGCTGCACTGAGAGCTGAAGAATAAGTAGGTGTTAATAAGGGCAAAGCAAGAGGGTTAGGGGAAGAGCATATGCAAAGGCCTTGTGGCAGAAAGGAACATGCAAGCCAAAGGTCCCCAAAGCCAGGGTGTCTAAGGAGAAATGGAAGCAGAATATGAGGCATAGATGAGTTCAGAACACACAGGGCCTTACAAGGCACCTTAGAATATTATCTTTATCCTAAGGATAGTAGGAAACCCTCTACATCAGTTATCTATTGGTATGCAACAAATCACCCCCAAATTTAATAGTCTGAAATAACTTTTAATAACTGATTTTTTTTTTCATGATTCTGTGGGTTGGCTGGGAATTCCTCTGCTGTTTTCACCTGGGCTCACTCATTCCATGGCACTTGGCTGAGCAGCAAAATCCAAGATGGCCTCCCAACATGTTTGGCAGTCAGAGCTGGCAATTGGCTAGGGCTCTTCTCTTCTCCACGTGGTCTCATCCTCCAGTGGTCTTAAACCTACTTCTTTACATAGTGGTCTTAAGAGGCAAAATGAACTAGGTTTAGTGATGGACCGGTAAAGAAAAGTGAGGGCAAGGAAAAGGTCAAGGATAATACCTAAGTCTCTAGAGTTTAGCAACCCTCGAGGGTTCCAAAGGAACAAAGGCAGAAGCTGCAAGGCCTCTGAAGGACAAGGCTCTGGAACTCACATATCCCTTCTGCCCCATCTACTGTCAAAGTTAGTTACAAGGCCAGCCCAGATTCAAGGGATAGGGAAAGAGACCACAATTCTTGATGGGAGAAGCAGCAAAGTTATGTTGCAAAGGAATTTGGGGCCATCAAACTACCACTCCATTAAAATGTTTTAAACATGACTGGAAGGAGTGTGTGATAGGCCATGATTCGGTTTGAGATTTGGAAAGATCACTAAACAATATGGAAGGGAGCCAGAGTACCTGTGGAGACTGGTTAGGTTTGAGGCTCCTGCTGGGGTCTAAGCAAGAAACAGCAGCAGCCTGGACTAGGGTGGTATGCTGGACGTGGAGAAGAGTAGGTGCATTAGAGAGATATTTAAGAGGCAAAATGAACTAGGCTTAGTGATGGGCTGGTAAAGGAAAAGTGAGGGCAAGGAAAGGGTCAAGGATAATTCCTAAATCTCTGGCGTTGAGCAAAGGAAAGGGTAGGGAATACTGGAAGAAATGCTGGTATGGACAGGGAGATCATTAGTTTTGGTTCTTGGAAATAAATAACGAGAGCTGTAGAGCAGGCAACTGATATACAGATTTGGAGCTTAGGGGGGCCTTGGCTGTCAAACACTTTGGGAACATTTATATAATCAAATCTACCTTAAAAGATTAAGATTTACCACCAATTGAAAATATTAAAAGATCTGAGGAGCACCATTCCAAAGGGAAGTTCCAAAGAAGTTTTGAATTATGACAGCATTACTGGAATAAGTAGACAGCTTCCCCCAAGTGATAATGAAGACAATACAACTGAAAATTTCTGAAATGTTTGTGTACAAATAATGTTATACCTCCTCACAAAGATTACCCCTTAGGTCTTAAAAATTTAGTTAAAAAACAAAACTAGCTCTACACTGCCTGTTACAGCCAGTTAATGCCTTGGGTGTAGAGAAGCCCATCTTGTACATATTGATCAAGAGAGATGGGTGTTGAAACTGTTGGGTACGGAGAAGTTACAAAGTGAACACAATATAGGCTGGGGACACAGGATAATAACAATAGCTAATACAGTATTTACCTGGTGTTTGCTATCTACCAGGCATCATTTTAAGCACCTGAAACATATACACTCATTCAATTCTTACTATTATTATTATTCACATTTTATGAGGAAACCAAGGCCCAAAGAAATTAAGTAACTTGCTCAAAGTGTCACAACTAGTAAGTGGTGGAGGCTAGGATTTGGACTCAAGCCAGCTGGCTCTAGACTGTGTTATTACCCTCCACAACAGAACCTGGGCTGCAGGTCCAGGAGAGGAGGGTGAGGAGGCAGCTGGGTGTGGGTGTGGCACCATAAGGGAATGTGGGCTGTGAGTAGCATGTCCTGTTTACCTGTAGGGGAAGTCAGACCCCTGAGTCAGAACTCATGCTGGACTGCTTTGCTGGAGCCATCATGATGTGTGGGTGTCCAGGCCTGGATACTCCAGAAGGAAAGGATTCTCAGCATTCCTAAGGCAGTGGTCCTGGAATCTAGGTCCCTGGTTAGGCCGAGATGTCAGCTGGGAGGTAAGCAGTTTGGAAGAATGAAATTTGGGAAGTTAGCCTTACAAGAACACAGAGAGGTCATGTAGAATAAGGAAAATTGTGGGCAGAATGAGTTACTGCCAGGGCAGCATCGACTCAAAAAGCCCAGGAGCCCACTAAAGGTTGAGCAGAGCGGGCAGTGTAACTGGCTCAGGAAGTCTGTTTTGGTGGGGTTGTGAAAGAGTATAAGCAACTGAACAAACAGATCCAGGGGCTTTAGAGACCTGTGCTAGTGGCTGCAGGCTAAGGTGCAAGAATGAACCTGGGGGTTCGCACACGGTAGAATTAAGGAGTGCTGGGGAGTGAAGGAAGGCGTGACCACCAGAGCTCCAGTCCTAGCATCGCCGCGGCCACCTCCCCCGCACCGCCATAGCTGTCATTCCCCGGCCTCGCACCTCCACCGCCCCCACGCGTGCCACAGCAGGGAGCGGCCCGAACACAGCGTGACGCCACGAAGGGCGGGACCTCACTATTAAAAGGGGCAAGAGGCCGCGGCGCCCGCCCCAGGACCAGACGCGGGCCACAGGAGGGTCCGCTCGTTCTACCCACGAAGCCGGCAGCATTAGCGACGCCCTTGAGTCCGCGGCGGGCACGATGCAGCTCCTGATGAGGGTGCCCTCTCTTCCGGAGCGGGGCGAGCTGGACTGCAACATCTGCTACCAAGCCTTCAACCTCGGGGGCCGAGCACCCCGCCGCCTGCCCGGGACGGCGCGTTCTCGCTGCGGCCACACGCTCTGCACTGCCTGCCTGCGCGAGCTAGCGGCCCGCGGTGAGGGCAGCGGGGCGGCCGCGCGCGTGGTGCGCCTGCGCCGCGTCGTCACGTGCCCCTTCTGCCGCGCGCCCTCCCCACTCCCGCGCGGTGGCGTCACGGAGATCGCAGTGGACCCGGGCTTGTGGTCGCAATTGGAGGAAAAAGCGCGGGCCCAGTGCGAACGAAATGAGGCGGGGAGCCCGGCCAAGGAAAGCGGCGACGCTGACGGAGAGGAGGACGAGGATGGGGAGAACAAGGGGGCGGGGCCTAGGAGCGCGGGTTGGCGTGCGCTCCGGCGGCTCTGGCACAGGGTCCTGGTGCCCGCGCGCCGCTGGCGGCGTCCGCTGCCTTGCAACGGTGAGAGGCCGCCCGGGGAGGATGCTGGGAGAGCGCGCTGAAGAACTCCGGGGTTCGGTTGCATGCTCTTGACCTTGCTGCCACTAACCTTTCTTCTCTCCCCCAGTGCTCTACTGTCCCGAGATCAAGGACATTGCCCGTATTACCCGGTGCACGCTGTAATCGGGGAACCCGGAAGCGAAGGCCAAAGGAAGGTGGAAGCTGCAGCTTCGGGGCGTGCTTTAGTACTGCGGGCTGATGTCAAGAATACCGCCTCTGAGATCCTGAGATTGTCGCTTGATCGACAGAGATGAGCCGAGGGCTGGAGGGAACGCCCTGGGAGATGTTGATGCTGAGCTGGGGAGGCTCCTAGACGAACTCGCCCCCATCTACTAACTGTGCCAGCGTTACATTTCAGGATGGAGTGGCCAAGGGATGATACAAACAAAGCCTACGTTACCGTGGGAAGCAGACAGACTGTTTTCTTAGCTTACTTTGGCTTTTGTCCAGGGTGGTTCTGGTGTGTGGGAGCAACAGGTCCCATTTTAGCAATTCTTTGCCAGTGGTTTGAATTTTTTTTTTGAAAAATGGAACAGGAGAGAAAAGGCTAATTTTCGTGTCATGTTCATCTAACTTCTATGGCATAGAAAGGGTGCCTACCGTCTCCCCACCTTCAGTTCTGTGTTCCAAAAACTGAGATGCCTCTGTGCCTATGTGATTAGGAGCCTTGCTTCATTTCAGAATCTCCCTTCAACTGCTAATAGGGGAGGTATCAGAAGTTCCAAAAGGCGTTTATGTCAGGCACCTTAATTAGAGCCTAGGCAGGAAGGGAGAGCCATTTGGTAAAGGCATCAGATTTTAAACTTTTGCTATTATCTGTGTTATCTTTATAGTCACAGAGAAGTACTGGCACTACTGAAAAAAGACGGTCATGTAATTTTAAACTTGTGTCCCATAATGGGACATCACCTATTATTGTGTGCCA